>JBBBDQ010000249.1:1120000-1327500 GCA_037127315.1 Ascarosepion bandense
GTGTATGCACATTGTCCAGTGTAAATACCGTGACAATATTTATGTGTATTTGGGGCAAGTACAGAAAATCCTGAGATTATATGACCGACTGTTACCTGGTGTTATAAATTATTATTATTATTATTATTATTATTATTTTATTTTAATTAGATTACTGCTATGGTCGTACTACCTACCAACTCTGCAGGAAGACATAAGGCAGGTCGTTGTCTGCTGTTATGACTGCAATTCATGTATTTTATATCTTTCTAACATCCCTAGCAATACATAGTCTAGTTTCTCCTTATTGTGTGGGCTGTACTTAATAAGACATTTTTTGTATATCTCTTAAACTGGGGTTTCAACGGACTCTTTCAGTGTGTTGTTTTGTTCCATATTTTTTTATCATTCCAAGTGCACCTACTATCACTGGTACGTTTCTTATTTTCAATTTCCACATTTTTTCTATTTCAGTTTTCAGGTCTTTATATATTGATAGTTTTTTTTTTAATTCCTTGGTTGCTATGTTACAATCCGCTGGACAAGCCATATCAATTATTAGGCAAGTGTTTTCTTTCTGGTTTTTAAAAATAATGTCCGACCTATTTACTTCAATTTTTCTGTCTGTGTATATGGTGTAATACCATAGAATGGTGATATCTATTTGTGTAACCGGTGCTGGGTGGTGTTCATACCAGTGTCTGTTTATATATTTTCCATAGTGTTTGTACATTGTCCAGTGTAAACATTGCCCCACACTATCGTGACGATTTTTATATTCAGTTGGGGCAAGTACAAAACATCCAGTGATTAGATGGTCTATTATTTCTTGGTATTTATCACAGAACCTGCATTTTGGATCCACATTATTATTGTCATTTTTCATCATATTTCGATTTCTGCTATGATCGCACTACCAACCAAGTCTGCGGGAATACCTAAGGCAGGTCGTGGCGTGTTGTTATGGCTCCATTTCATGTTTTTTTTTCTATCTTCACTATCACTCCTAGCGTTACACAGACAAGGTTTTGCTTAGTGTGTGGGCTGTACTTACTAAGACAATTTTATGTATATCTCTTAAGATGAGGTTTCCAGGGATTCTTTCAATGTGTTGTTTTGTTCCATTTTTTATCATTCCAAGTGCACCTACTATCACTGACACAACCCTTGTTTTCAATTTCCACATTTTTTATTTCAATTTCCATGTCTTTATTATTATTATTATTATTATTATTATTATTATTATTATTATTACCTCCGCTTTATAACGGAGGTATTGTATTTGGTAGTGTTTGTCTATTTCTTTGCTTATTCTTGGTCTAGATTTCTATAGACCTTCTGGATGGATTCAGATGAAACTTTCCTGGATGAACCGCCTCATGACAGGCAAAAACTGATTATATATATATATATATATATATATATATATATATATATATATATATATTTTATGTACGGGATAAAGTTACTTGGTTATTTTTCCGATGTTATTAATAAAATTTAGTTTTTACCTTCCAAATGCAAAATCCAGAATGACCTCCCCTATATCATTTTAAACACTGAATCACCTTTCCTGTTTCATTTTAAGTGTGCACTTAAGTTTTAGAGCGGTAGAATTCATTTTTTGTGTTTTTACTCTTGAGAGAGGTGAAGTTCATTGCAGTTATTATTTGTCATTCAATTTCTTGTTAATCACTGAACTGATATCGGTATTGCCTTGGCGAAGGTTTAAGGTCTTTGATTAAATCATTCTTGTTATCATTATTATGAGTAGTAGTCGGGTTTGTATTATTATTAGTAGTAGTATTGTTATCATCTTACCAGAGAATGATTTGAAATTTTAATTACCATGTCCATTCCAGGGCATATAAATAAAAGGGACTCTCTATGCACATTATTACATTATTATTAGGGTTAGAAAGGAGAGAATTTGCTGATGATATGTACAGTTATTGAAAAATTAATCTTTTGTAGCTCTGAGATACTGATGTGTCTAGGAATTTTATTTCCATAATTTTCGTTACCCTTCTATGATAACATGGAATATGTTTGTTTTTAAGTTTCCATATTTTTGTTACTTTGCTTTTCAAGTCCTTATAATTTATTACTTTTAGAAATTGTTTTTCTTTCTTTTCTTTTTTTAGAAACTTTGGGATCCTGCGGGCAAGTCATATCAAATAGTTCGCAAGTTTCTTTTTTTTTAATCTTTTATAACTCTGCGTTGTGGTGCAATGGATATCGACTTGAAACTAAAAATCGGGGAGCCGATTTCGAATTTCGATTTTATTCCTTGCATTCACTTAAAACGCACTTGGTAAAGGTATTAATCCGGTTGTTCCCTCCATTTATGCGTTAAATAATAGGACAGATTGGGTTCTATAGCCTGAGGTCGCAACCAATCTACAGCAGGAAGCAATAGCAACCTACTGCGGGATAATCAGTCAGTCATACCCCTTTCGAGACATAATCGCCCAAAGCGTGTATCAAGTATAGCACTTAACTGACTAACGAGCGCATATTTCCGCGTATAGGACGACTTTAAATTTATACTACATTTCAAAAGACGAAACCTTAATTTCTGAGGGATGTCTTTCTGTAGAGTAACCTCGTATCAGTGCGATTACCAATAACGTTCATGAAAAGATTCACATTACCAAATAAACTGACAATAAAAGTAATAAAACCGGAGCTTATAAATTGCTGGCACAGCCCCATAAAATAAAATCAACTTCTATTCATCCAAGATTAATTGAGACAATGTAAACATTGAGTCATGATTTGTCTATATTTCTGAGATGACGTAGTATTTACAGTATGTACATTATTTGGACTATTGTCTTCATCTTTGTTGCCATTTGTACGATGTTTCGACCCAGTGGATATTGACACTGGTTAGTTCCTGTGAATTGACCCAACGTGTTTTGAGTTTATTACCAGCATACAGCTTTAGTATTGAGCGCATTTTTGTTAGTTGATTACTTGTGTCGGGTTTTTTCTTTGGGCTATATGCTGACTCAGTCTGAATCCCTTTTGGCTGATGTTCATGTGCTTAGCTTTTTCTTTTTTACAACCATTTTCCTTCTACGTTGATACGGGGAGGGTTTTTCGAAACGAGTATAGTTATACGTTTGTGTTTATATAGATAGTTTTATATAGATGGTAAACAATTAACTTGCAGGGTTAGAGAGAGATAACTCATGACTTCCAAAAGAACATTATTACGCAAGGGATGAGAATGATATACCACAGTGGTTGTAATAAATGGATTCGGTTTGAAATTTCTAGCACCTGAAGAAGGCAGAAATTTCTAGCACCTGAAGAATGGCAGAAACGGCGTAGAAATGACAACAAAGATGAGTGCAATAGTCCGAATGTTGTAAATATTGAGTTATGACTGCGTTCAGAGCAACCTAAACTTTTTGCTAAACTTTTAATAATCATCATGTTATCATGAATTCAATCAATTAAGTGACACGTGAGTACACATTTGGGTCATCATATCTCGAAAAAGTCATAACTGACCGAACAGTAGGTTGCCATTACTTTCTGTGGTAGACTGGTTGCCATATCTGTTCAGCTATTTAACCCATAGCTGAACGGAAAAGAGACAGATTATTGCATTTTCTAAGAGTATTTGCACGTAAATGAATGCAATGAATTCAACTGGAATTCCAACTCGGCTCTCTGATTTCTCGTTTCGAGCTGATATAGACTGCACCACAGCGTATATCCCTAGTGGCAATAATAACATTTAGGATAACGTTATATTAAATTCTCCTTTAAAATGCATTATAATTTTTGTGTTAAATAATAAAACAAATATTTAATAAGATCAGTTGAGTGCCATACGTGACACACGTTTTGGGCGATCATGACTTCAAAGAAACATGACTGACTGGGCAGTTTATCCCGCAGTAGGTTGCCATTGCTTTCTGCGGTAGACTGGTTGCCAGCCAAGACTATAAAACCCGAACTGTCTTATTATTTAACCCATAACTTGAGGAAAGAGACGGATTAATACCTTTCCCAAGGTTATTTGTGCGTAAATGAATGCAATGAATACAACTGAAATTAGAACACGGCACCCCAATTTATCAAATAAAGTCGATATCCACTGCATCACAACGAACATCTAAGTAATAAGATATTTTTTTCTGTTATTAAAAAGATTGCACCGCCCTACTGTTGCTTTAAAATTGTTACTTTCTTTTTTATTCGACTTTTCATTTTAGGGCATATGATCTTTTTTTTTTTTTTTAATCATTTCACCCCAAGCAAGTCATTCCACTACCACTATTGCGCAGGGGGTTACATAGGGGAAAGTGATGAGAAAGAGTGGTTAGATATAGGAAATGTCAGAAGTGGGGTAATAGACGGGTAAGAATACCGAGGATGAGGGTTGGGTAGATGGGAAGCGTGTTTGAGAGAATGGATGGGAGTTAGTGTGTTAGAAGCATTTCTGTTTACAATGTAGCCATTTTTTATTTACTGGAGTACCAATTCCACAACAGCATTTTCCAATTTCAGCCAAGGAGTGCTTCCTCTTCTCGTTGCACACTTTTGTCTGACATTTTATCTTCTTTCTTTCTACATTCTTTTACCTACTTTACGATCACTTCGAATTTTCTAGCGTAGTTGGTCAATTACTTGTCTACTTTAATAACTGTCAATTTAAACCTCACTTTATATTTTATTTCCTTTATTAGTTGTTCTTTAATTAATATGGTTATAAGTTAATAAGAATTTCAATTTGCTTCAAATTAAATAAGTGTTGAAAGTTAAATGTATTAATATCGCCCGTTATCCTACTATTAGCAGTAATTGTGATTGTTCATACAGTATAAGTAAATAGCCACTAGTACACCAGGCTGTTTGTAACTGTTTAGATAAAACTAGACTGGCAACTGGCTCCCACCCATTCACAGGTTAGCCAAATGCAGACGACAATTCTACTCCTGCAGCTTCTTCTCTCGCACTTCCCGCCTGTGGAACTCGCTCCCGTATTCTTGATTTCCTGACGGCTACAACCTCCAGAAATTTAAATGCAAAGTCAATACTCATCTACTAACCACTGGACTCTAGATCTCCCCCACCCCTGTATAACCTTCCCTTTCTCTCCACCTATGTATCTGTCATCGCACCTGCTTTCTCAGCTTTCTATTGTTCCTTTCTAACTAGTTTGTATCCTCACTCTTTTCTAATTAATATTTGTACATTTATGTAGCCCCCTGCACATCAGTGGCGTTTCCGCCTTGCTCGGGGTGAAATGATTAAAAAAAATATATATATGAAAGGAACATACCAATGAATATATTGTTCTAGATTGTCATGTCTAATAACGTATTCTTTCATAGTAAAGGCTGGGCACACTTATAATATATCGGTCAAGAGTTTCATTAAATTTATGGCATAAGCGATAAGCGGGATTTGTGTCATTTTTGTTGATTTTAACTTTGTGGCCATTAGTTGAAAGACGTTGGTCTTGTGCTGTCATAACAAGGCCTGCTGTATCCCCCTCAAATCCACAGCTTCTAAGCCATTAATGGGTTTCACGAGCCTCGATGTCTGGTTCATCTTGATGCATTGGGTATTTTCCATACAAGGGTTTAGATCTCCATTTTTTTTTCACATGTCTTCATATTATCAGCTTTCACCAGTAACACAATTTTCTTTTTTTTCAACGTTGGGAAATTCGGGATATTTGCCGTCAACTACAACTAAGGACTTATTATTATTATTATTATTATTATTATTATTATTATTATTATTATTATTTCGACGAAGAATTTATGTACATATTCCGAAAAATTCCAGAACCTACTGACCTTTTTCCCTCTTAAAATGTATGAAGATATTTATATATGCAAAATCTTAACTCTCACATTAATTTATAAACGTTACAGTTCAATTTCATTCACTCTGACCTCTTTTTATTATCTTTGTCGCGTTGATTAAGTGTACAAACGTTTTTCTCAAGACAAACTACGTTAATACAAATAATTGTTTTTACATATATTTTTATACTTGTATGCTATTATATCTTCGGGTATGCGAATGTGCGTTGTGATAAAGTAGATATCGGCTCGAAACGAGAAATCGGGGAGCCGAGTTCAAATTCCAGTTGGGGAAGGTATTAATCCGTCTATTTCCCCCAGTTATGGGTTAAATAACAGGACAGATTAGGTTCTACAGCCTTGGTCGGCAACCAGCCTACCGCAGAAAGTAATGGCAGCCTACTGCGGGATAATCTTCTGCCCAGTCAGTTGTCTCTTTCGAGACATGATCGCCCAAGCGTGTATCACGTATGGCACTTTTCTTCGATTTTTGTTATATACTTACTTCCTACCGGCTTCCAACCAGAGGCATAATTTTAGAAATGGCACCATGACATTTTCACTGAACATCTTTAATCTATCATCACACATAATTTACATTGATAAATCCTTTCGTAAGGCATAAGCTGTATTTGTGAGAAAAACTCATCAATTCTTTAAAGACATGGTCTAGCAGGGTTCCATTCCATGCGTTTATCAGAAACATTTTCTATTAAAACGAGGGCTACATCCACAATTACAATTATTGATGCTTTCAGGTGATGCATTTTTAGTTTTCCATTTAAATGGCCTTGTATTTTCGCAGTATTTTTTTAAGATCTTAAAAAATTCATTAGTATGCTGAAAATGCCATGCCAATAAGAAAGCATACTCTGTTTTCGCAATATTGATCACTATGCATGGACGCTTAGTTTTTATTATTATTATTATTATTATTATTATTATTATTAGTTGATTTAATAAATCTATAGAAAAAGAGAGCTTTCAAGCAAGGTGAACTGAGAGCAAGTCTCTTCAACAGTTAAAACTTTCCTCAATATTCTTCCTCCTTTTAGTAAAGTTTGGATTGTTTCAATTCATTTATCAATTTTTAAAAAGCCTTTCCTAAAATCGTTTTCCTGTTGCAAGTGTTACTGATAAATTATACATATATAATATAAACAGAGATAACAAAGAAAGTACACAAATTATAACAAAAATAAATATAATTCAATTTACATTATAGAGAATATACAGTGATTTTCTAAATCTCTACGTATTTTCCCACATATTTTTTTTTCAGAAATAGGATGAGAACGAAAGTTACGGTTACTTAGTGTAGGAAAGAATGCTGATGACGAAAGCTGAGCCGAAAATTTGGAGGCGTCTGACCGGAACCTGCTGAAATTTGCCATTCAGTCAAGCGCAGTTGTAGGTCAAATTCTTCCAGCCCAAATAGGAAATTATCTTAGAATCAGTGTCATGACGTCATTATACTCTACATTTCTCAATAGGGAGACTGTCTTGAATGTTTTGTATGTAAATACAACAGGCACACCCTTCTGTGAAGAGTAAACAAACTTTCCAAAAGGAATCCTTATCTTAACACTGAACTAATTCTTGAAAGATCTCAAAATGCTACACTCTTTGTCCCCCATTTATTAGGAGTGAAAGTAACAAAT
Organism: Ascarosepion bandense; assembly: GCA_037127315.1. NCBI lineage: Eukaryota > Metazoa > Mollusca > Cephalopoda > Sepiida > Sepiidae > Ascarosepion > Ascarosepion bandense. The sequence goes on from JBBBDQ010000249.1 coordinate 1,127,475, forward strand.
CTAAAAGTGATTGCTGATGCTATTCTTTCTAGTAATAGGGTATATGTGATAAGTTTTGAATAAGATTTGTCATCCTTAGTTTACATTAGAAAATTAATGATAAAAAATATCAGAACATAGCGTGAACAAGATCTGATAACCAAATTGGACGATTCAAATTTCTAAATTCTCAAATTACCTATTATGCATTTCTGGACGTTAACTGAGTGCATATACACTAGGTATCTTCAAAATGTGCATTGTGTTGCAGTGGATATCGGCTTGGAGCGAGAAAGCAGAGGTGCGTGTTCTAATTCCAGTAAAAAGTTTTTGCATTGACTTACTCGTAAATACTCTTGGAGAAAGTATTAATCCTCCTCTTTTCCTTCATGTTATGGGTTAGTATCAGCTGAGATTGGATTCTACAGCCTTGTCTGGCAAACAATCTACCGCAGAAATTAATGGCAATCTACTACGGGAAAATCTTCTGCTTAGTCAGTATGTCTCGAAAAAAAACATGATTGCCCAAGCGTGTATCACGTATACCACTTGCCTGAATGATCATCAAAATGGTATATATTGATCCCTTAGGTTTCTTTTTTTTAATCGTGTCGCCCCAAGCAAGACATTTTACTGCCACTGTTGTGCAGGGGGTTACATAGAAGGAATGTTATGAAGAGTTGGGAGGTTGCAGGTGGTGTCAGAAAGAGAGTAGGAGAGGGAAGAGATTACTGAGTTGATGTGAATATCTAGAAAACATTGATTTAATAATTCGTTTTTATAACATATCTAACCTTTGTTACTTAAAGCTAGAAAATTATTTTAGAGTGTTTATTATTTATTTATTTTTTGGGACAGTGAAGGTTTTAGTGATAGTGCCCTCGAAGTAACAGGAAATTAAATTCCTGATTAAGGGTAGTTTTTTCTTCTAATCTGTTACCCACTCTTTCTTTCCCTTCACCCTCTCTACTTGAACGTGCACTCTTTTCTTCTCTTTACCCTCTCTCTTTGACATGTGCAATGGTCACTTGACAGTCGCCTATTTTATTCGTAACTGAAAAAAGTCGAAATTGATCGCCATTATGTCTTTTGAAGTTTCACTCATCTCAGTTTTGGGTGGCTGCTATCTCCTCGGGGTTCTTGACGAAATCCAACGAAGAATCTGTAATGTTATCGATCCCTACTTGGAAGCTTAACTGCAGTTACTCTCTCATCAGCGTAATGTGGCTTCCCTGTGTCTCCTCTACAAATAATTTCACGACTTCTGCTCCAATGAACTTAGCTCACTGGTACCCCCCTTGAATAAATTTACTCGAGCTACTAGACTAGCAACTAATTCCAACCATTTTACAGTGAAACGAATAAAATGTAACCTTAACTTCTACTCTAGTAGCTTCTTTTCTCGCACTATCCGCCTGTGGAATTCCCTTCCGTATAGTTGTTTTTCCCATCTTACTGACTCGCAAACTTTTCTCTCATGCTCTTTTCTACATCCACTCCACTCCCATCATAACAGTATTGTCATTCTTCTATTACCCATCCTGAACCACCCTATAACCTGTCCTCCTATCTCATCAATTTATACATTGGATGTATATGAATAAAACGAACCTTACAGAAATACGAACTCAAATCTCCGATTAACAATTCACAGCAATTATTCATTACACCAATCACAACTGGTATTTACAAGCGGTAAGTAATGACCAGGTTCAATATTGCTTAACTTCGATGATCATACGGGAACCGGCGTTTCAATGAGGCCGCAAGCCTCTATTTAGACAATATATTTTATTAGAAACAGATTTTATTAATTTGATCATAGCCTTTACTAAAATCAAGCAAGAAATAATTAAATTGATTTCCAGTACTTGCCTGTCAGAAAGAGATTCAAGTACCATTGAGTTTTTTTTTTCATATTTTTTTTATTTTTATGCACGATTATGTTCAAACATCTTCTTTAACATGTAAATGGTAAATGAATTGGTTTGTCCGGACATTTTAAACCGACTTTTAAGGAAATTAAAACACAAAACAAAATTATATCATTAAATATTTATTCAAATATTTATTTATAAACGATTTTGTTGCTCAACATATTTCCATTGTGTCTTCAACGTAAAAATTCCTTCTCAGAATTATCGTGCTTTCTCGACACAGATCTCATGTAAGTGTTTTTATGTCACCCACAGAATTAAAATTTTTGAAGTTGAGATTATTTTTCATAGATCTGAATAAATGAAAAATCCAGAGGAGCAATATCTGACGAAAATTGTGGATCGGGTAACATGTACCATCTAAGTTGCAACAACGCTCATGAATTGTGGATTTTGATCAATTTAGAGTTTATGTCAATTCCAGCGTGGTGTAAGGATAGTCATTCTCAATCAATGTATTGACTTCATATCTAGTGGGTGTGTCTGCCTGAGTATTGTTCATAAGTATGGCTACAATAACAACCTCTAAACTTAGTAAACCACTTCCGTACAAATCTGTCAGCTAAAACACCTTCCCTTCAGTACATATATTTTTGGTTTTCTTTTTAGGCATTTTTGCTTTTACGGTGATAAAAATATAATCAAATACTTCATATGATTTTTCATTTAATAGGGATAAAAACTGACAAGATTTAATATAAAAAATATTTTTCAAAAGATGGTGTATACTTTGCTCTAATCGCAATCAAATATATTATATTTGTCGATAAATTTGACGTCTTCTAAAGTGTTGAAACATGAACGACTAAAAATCGACATGAACTTTCCTGACAACCAAATACTTTGTAAGTACTCAGTAAATTAATGATAAATATGTTTTATTTATTATTTTAGGGATGAATTTTAATCAGAAAATCTGAAAAACAATAAAATCGATTTCTAATAATGCATGCTAAAAAGAGGCCAGGAAATAAATCGGGATGATATACGACTAAAAGTATTTCCACACAAAATCAATGCTCTTGCTGATATTCTTCTTCTTCTTCTTCTTCTTCTTATTATTATTATTATTATTATTACTACTACTACTACTACTACTACTACTAATAATAATAATAATAATAATAATAATAGCTTAAAGAATAGTAGGTTTTAAGAAAAAAAAGACAAAGTGTTTAACAATGTTCAATAAAATCTTGGTATCATTTTGAATATATGTTCTCATCTTTTTAATGGTTTCACCCCAAACAAGGCGCTTCCACCAATGGTGCGCAGGGAGCTACATAAGAGAACAGTAAAAATTTTGGCAAAAGGAGCGCGAAGAGAAAGACGAAATGGTTACAGGGGGTGTCGGAGAAAGGACAAGATCGGGACGGGAATACCGGTACGAAGACAGTTATAAGGGTAGAGTAAGAAAACAAAAGAACAAGATAGACGGGGTGATGGGGAATGGACAAGGGAATGACTAGAGTGAAGTGGATAAGCGATGGGGATTGACATTGCATTTAAATTCTGTATAATTGTGGCCGTTAGGGAAGCAAGTATACAGAAGACCGTTCCACAGGAAGGAAGTTCGAGAAAGGAAGCTGATGAGGTAGAAGTGGCGGCTGTATTTGGTTGACTTAACTGTAAAAATGTGAGACTTGCAACCAGTCTGTTTCCTCGAGTAAATTTTTGTAGAGGTGGAATCAGTGAGCTACGCTCGTCGGAACAGAAGCCATGAAAATATTTGTAGAATAGACTAGGAGAAGGCACATACAAACGGTGAGAAAATGGCTGAAGTCGAGCTGTCAGGGCAGGACCGATAACGTTACAGATTCTTCTATGGATTCTGTCGAGAACCCTGAGAGAAATAGCAGAGCAGCTCAAACAGATATGACAACAGTATTCAATACACGGTCGGGTGGTTTTCGTTGATATCGATATTTTTATAGACACAAAGTTTCGACCAAGGTCCCTCTGGTCATCATCAGGGGTCTATTGATTGGCTTATTATGAATTATCTGTTGATATATCTTGTGACATCAATTATTATTCGTTCTTGTTGGAATTTGTGCGTTAGAATAGTTCGAAAAAATACCAAGATAGTGAAAATTACTCATCTCAGAAATAAATATATAATTATGAATCCACGACATATGCTGTTACAAAAAGCATCTGACACTGACAATAAACTTCCAATAAACACCACTCATGTTCGAGACAGTGGTGTAGTGGATATAGAAGTTGGTTATAAATATGCTACTATCATCTAGTGGTCATGTGTTCAGTCCTTGGATCTGTTAACGTACCAATTCCAAGTCATCATGGATCGAAAGAGACATGATCGCCTGAATGATCAAGTATGACTGACATTACTAAGAACCAAGTATCACAATAAATACAGATGAATCTTCCTTCTGAAAATCATCGAGTATGCAAATATATTCAACAAGTTTTCATGGAATTTTGACAACAGCGGGAAAAGATTGTATCTTTTCTTTTCTTACAAAGTTTATGCTGTAAAAATAAGAACTACCAATGTCCATCAAGGAAATCAGTCAATCAACTAAGTAAACACAAGTTTGCACTTAATACGACTTATGAAAATGTCTTATCATATGATCTTCCATTTTTCATTGATACTTAAGTGACAATGACATTTCCCAGCTTCTTTTTTTAATTATTTAGATTTCTAAGATATATTCACTTATAATTTTAATTATTTCACCCTAAACAAGGCCATAAAGCAACTACGATATAATGGGTTACTGAGACTGAAAGAAACTGAGATTGAAAGAAAAGGAGACAACGCTGAATTGAGAGAGGACATGAAAAGACCAGGATTCACGCTGACAGAATGTGACGCTTGATATAACCTTTAAAGTTTTGAAGATATTTTGAGGTAACATTAGGGAATTTAAATTTGGTTTGCTCAACAACATTCACCCAGGATTAATTTATATTGGAATGAGATCAAAAGGATAGACCGGCCAAAAGAAAATTTCTTCCATAGGCAATGAATAAAAATGATAAAATACAAAGAAGCATTTTCAATGTTATTGGTCTTGCGGCGACAGTCATCTTCGCACCTAGTAACATAACTTCTTTTGATTTTTCATGATAAATACTTCCATCGTAAAAGTGCTGACTAACTTCCCTCTATGGTACCTAGAATTCATGTATTTAATCGCCTAGATTGGTGGAAAGGTTTCATAATATTACAGTTGAAATGGCTAGATGTAACTATGTGTTGTGGGGTTATTTTCGTAGTGGAGACAAGTATTTGTACTAAAATCGGTTTTAATAGGTTCGACGTAAAAAAACTTTTGGAACTTGATATAATATGTATTAAGCAGTGTAATATTGCCAGGTTGCTGATTTCTTTCGTGTTCGACTAACTGTCGATTACTATCGCCCAACATCGACTAACTCCCGTTACTCTTACTAATCCTACTTAAATTAAGTGAAAGAATATATTCACTATAGAATAGGTGTGTTTCACCATAACACTATGTTCTATGCTACTGTTTATGTGATCGCACTTTGTTCTATAGAATTCCTATCTGTTATCTTACTTCCCAGTAAAATTTAATCTTCAAAAAATTTTAAATACAATGTCAGTGATTAACACCTGTTTTTTTTATTTCTGTTCTTTTATTGGTCTCTCTCTTAAATAATACTTTTGTATATATATATTCCCTTATACTCTGTAACCCCATGCATCTTAGTGGCTTTATTTGCCTTGCTTAATGTGAAAGGAGTTTTTAAAAATGTCTTAGTCAATCTTAATGACCATCAATTTAAACAGTAGTCACTCTAAGTAGATAATTACACATTTTAACTTTGTTCTGATATAAAATCGAAATAGTGTGTCATCAAATGAAAAATCAATGCGAGGAAATAGCTTCTTGGTTTACCTTGCTAAGATTACATAAGATATTGTCTTCGTAAGTTTAGCTGAATTGAATACAAGAGTTTAGACATTTTACCGAGAAGTGAACTGAGTAATGACAACTGTTTCAATTTGCACATGCATGCTAGTGATATATACACTACCGGCCGTAATTATTAATCCACCTCAGTTTAAAGAAAATTATGTATTTCATACTATTTTCTTTGTATTTTTGCCAAGTGGATGGTTCTAAATGAAAATAGAATATTTTTTTGTTTTTAATAATTAGTCAAATTTTACAAGGCAGCCAAGAAGCCTTTGCTTCGGCCAGACAATAAGAAGAAGAAACTAGTATGGGGAAAAGATTACAAAAATGGACACCAGAACAGTTTATTTGATGCACATGTTGTTGTGCAGTATTAACAAAAAACCGTTCTATTTTCATTTAGAATTAACTAAAATAGTATGAAATACATAATTGCTTTTAAAAATCTAGGGTGGCCTAACAATTATGACCGGTAGTGTATGTGGTCCTAGAAATGATGGAAACAAAAAGGAAATTAATACTGAGCATCAGGAAGAGACAGCTAAAGTTCTTGGGACATGCAATGAGGAAGGAGGGCTTGGAGAACCAGATACTAACAGTACAGATGCAGGAAAAAAGAGACAGGAGAAAGCAACGGATAACATATCTGAAGGACATAATCAGGTGGATGATGGAACGAGGGTTGGATGGTGCAACAGGAGAAGGTGTGCTAAGAGCCATCAAGGATAGGGAGATGTGGAAGACCATGCTCGCATACGTCCTGAAGGGACATGACACATAGAAGAAGTGACATGTCCTGCACGTCAGTTTACTTTCCTCTTCTGCTGTTCTTACATCAACATAGTATACAAGTGAAATGAATGTGAGCAGTTCCAAAACAATCCCGGTAGCTATTCTCAAAAGTTCTTTGTTTACGCTTTGTCTTGTAAAAGGCTTTCAGTTTTGGGACTGATAAGAAAGCTGCATATTAACTAAATCTTTGCTTAGCAGCACACAACCAAAGTTGTCGAAAAATGGATGAGGATTGAAAACACTTTATGTGGGAAGTGAGTGTCTTGAAAAATATGTTCAATTGCAGACACTTGAAATTCTTAAACTCAGTCACACTGCTACGTAAGTACTTAATTTAGGAAGGATTGAACACACTACTTTAGTCCCAGAGCAAAGACTATTAACTACTACCCAAAGATGAAACGAATGATTCGAGCAGTTTGATATCTTCGTCCGTATTCTAAACCTAGTGACATACGTTATCAAATCCCAACAAATTTTTAAAATTATAATTTAACAAAATACCAATTTTTACTGCTTATAATTCGCGCGAAAAATTTAGTTTCAATATTTTCACTTTTTAGGATGACATAATCGATTGAATATTTCCTGTCTTTTTTCGCCTCAATCCTCCCTGCCGTAGAGGCTTTTGACGCACTAGTACCTCTGGTCTTGAGGTCGGGATTAACTCCATTGGCGAATGTTGTCTTGCTAGAACGGGATTTTCAAATGCGTCATACAGGACTTCCATTTGAATTTATTCGGTATTTTCCGTGACCGCTGTAGTTGTTTTAGGTCACAATTGATATCAATGTCTTTTGCGCCGAAATTTTCCCCTTGTATGTTATATATGATCTATCCAATTCTTTTGGTTATCATTCCTTCTTTCCAATACATTTTTCCATCCCTACAGTTATTGAAAATAACTTTGTCACCTGGCTTATACGCTTTAGTCATCTGGTTGTCTTTTTAGCAGTTTTCTTCGCCGGACGAGGTAACAGCCTGTCGAACACAGAGGGTATTATTCTCGCAAACATTAACTCTGCTGGCGATAACCTTGACGTTGTATTCGGGTTTGTTGTGAGTCTATACACTGCCAAATATTTATGAATACTTCATTCATTCGTGTCAACGCCTTGGCTTTTTTTCAACGTTCGTTTAAAGGTGTCCACAATTTTTTCCGACTGTTCATTTGATCTAGGATGATATACTGGCGTTGTCACGTGGTCACTAGACAATGATGAACAGAATTCCTTGAATTCTTTTCCCGTAAACTGCGTTTCGTTGTCGCTTGACTAATGTTTTAGGGAGACCAAAGCGAATAAAAAGTGCATTTATTGTACTTGTTGCAGTTGGATGTCTGCACTTAAAAAAATCTGGCCACTTAGTGAAATTATCCCAATAATTAGGTTATAAGATCCATTTATGGGCCCTGCATAGTCGATAGGCAATCGAGGCCAGGGGACATCTGTCTTTGGCCATAGTTGAATCTTAACCGGTGGATCCCTTGCTGCCAGTTGACATCCTCTTCACCTAGTTTTCTATGTCGTGGTCTATACTCAGCCAATAAGTATAGCTTCTCATTAGAGATTTCATTCTCGAAATCCATGGATGGCCAGTGTGAAATTTTCTTAATGCAGGCTACTCTTTCAGCATTAAAAATATATCTGCGTATAGTAATTTCTGTTCGCAGATTGAAAACAGTGACACTAATTCTTTTTAGTTTTCTCGCTCAATCATACTTTCTTTTTCATTTTTTTTAATGAAAGCATCTTTCACTGCTGCTTTTTTTAAATCTTCTAGCGTAACCGTTAATTCTTTAATAGTGCTGCATAAGAGACCCGACAATTCACTTTCGTCTCTATGCGCAGCTATTACTGGTTTTTCCAGAGGTTCCGTATATTCAGGTATCAATCTTGATAACACATCGGTGTTACGTAGCTTCTTTTAAGACACTTATTCTATTTTGACATTATAATTCAATAGACGCTGTAGTTGATTTGCCGTGTGAGTTGGTATACATTATTTTCAGATATTGATAACAGCGGTTTGTGATCTGTTTGCAGAATAAACACTCTTCTGTATAGAAACCTGTGAATTTTTTACAGCGTAGGTTATTGCTAAACTCACTTTTTCGATTTGACTGTAACTTAGTTCCGTGGGCAGTAACGTTTTCAAGGTATGTGCTATTGGCTTCGTAGATCCGTCCTCGAATTTATGAAGCAATACAGCACCTAGTCCATCATTACTGGCATGTGCTACTACAATAATTTTTCTCTTCTGATCTAAATACTCTAACGATAGGGCTGCTAATAGACAGTTTTTTTATTTTTTTAAAACCATATTCGCATTCTTTTGACCCTATCCACTTTGCGTCCTTTTTTCACCAACTTATTTAAAGGAGCACTCATATCATATATTTTAGGGTTATAAATGCTGTAGTAACTTACTAATCGACTGGAGTTTAGCCACATAATCAGGGCATATTTTTTATAAGCTCAGCCATTTCTGTATCCGGTTTTCTTCTTTTACTGTCAATGATATTTTATCTTCTTTAAGAAGAACTTGCATTTTTCAGCACTCAGCTTGAACCCGTATGCTTTAATTCTTCGTAATACTGCTCTAATAATCGTTTTTTGTTGGGCCTCATCTTCACTTTTAATCAAAATATCATCTAAATATGCGATTGCATGCTCCATATCAGCCAACATTGTGTCCAATTAGTTTAACATTTTCCTTCAGTTCGAAGTTGACTAATGTTTTTTTTTTTAAGTTGACTAATGTTTTTGTGCACAGACCTAGTCCTGATAAGACGCGAGGTAATTCGCTTTTTAAATTCGTAATAAATATTTCTGTTTTCTTCGTCTTATCGTTCTCTGTTACATTAAATTTGTTACAGAAACCATTTACCGGTAATTCCTATAAGTTAAGCAATACGATCTAGTCTAAACCAAAGAGGTTTACTGAACCGGGGAGCACATACACTTTCGAATGGTGAATAAAGATATTTTACATTTTAATTAACCTTTAAACTTAAGCCTTTTTCCTGACACTCCTCTAGCCATTTTGTCTGTGTTAGTCAACGGTGGGCAATTAATTTTTTTTCCATGTTTGCTTGTTTATTACCGCGTTATCACTCCCTAAATCGAGTAGTAATTTTATTTTTACATTGAGGTATTTTCTTCTCTCACACTCCTGAAATTCGTTTTTTGGCAAAACAACCTTCATCTTTGTTTGCGACTTTGATTTTACTTTTCTCTGTTTTGCCCGACAATGAGAACTTCTATGGCCTACACGACCACAATTAAAACATATTTTATCCCTGAAGAAACAACCCTTGTTTAAATGCTGTCCTTCACACGAACTGCATATAATTTCTCTTTATTTATTCTGGATCCACTTTTGTTGTCTTACAGTTTGTACTCACGAAATGCTCTTCTCTTCAATCCGAATATTATCTATTTTTATGTTTATAAGTCGCTGACATTCTTCCGTTATTTTTTGTACCGTAATCTTCGGATCCCTTTCCATGATAGTGAGGATTCTTGATTAAATTTCTTGTCCTTCGGGGTCGTTATCCTCTGCATGAAAATTAAACACATGAACATGTCGCTTGACAATTCCTTTAATTTAAACGACTCACTGTGCATTAACTATACCTGCATATGTAACAAATCATCATCCTCTTGTTTTACGATATTTAGACACTTGTATCGTCTATGAAATAATTTATCGAAAATTTTCAATAAAATTTCTACTATTTCGCTGAATGTAATTTCTTCTGGCACATTTGGGAAGATGAAATTAGCGTATTTTTTGTTTTCTTTTGTTCTCATCTTCTGCAAGTATACAGTGATGTTTTTTTGTCGGACCATTGTTCACATCTTTTCGTAAATATTATTTCAAACCTACTAAAATAAGCCGGAAACGTTGAACCACTGTCAGAGTTGTATTTAAATTCAGAGAGTGAATTTGAAATTTCTTCAGTAGACAAAATCTAGAACCCGGTTCTTTTGTTTTCCTTGATAATATGTCTTCCCAAAGTGATTTATTGTCTTTTGTTTGTTGTTTGAATAACTTTACAAACCTTTCTTTGGTCTGCACAAATTGTCGTTGTTGGAATCGTTGCTGTAAAGTGACTTGTAGCAGCTTAGTTAATTCCGCAATTTATTCCATTTTGCCAACGTATCCACAAAAATGTTTGCTCTAATTTATGTAGACAATAAAATCTTCTAAGTCCAAACAAGAGGCGGGGGAAAAGTTCTTACTTTCTGTAAGCGTTGCACAAGTTTTTCCTTTTCTAACGTTCCTCGTTAATAAGCGTTAAAACTAAAAAATGAGGAAAAATTATTTACTTTCTATAAGCATCGAACGAGTCTTTCTAACGTTCTTCGTTAATAAATGTTGTCAACTGTATTATATTTTTTAGTTTTGTGAAAGTCGTTTCGAATTCTCGTCGCGAACTGATATGTCCCGGAAAGGGATATATATTATTCGAAGTAGCTAAGTGGTTTTGTCAAATGTAACCGGGTAGGACGATCTAGCCGTAATGAACCGGTACTCGTCGTAGTCGTATCAAGTATGCTTAGGCGTCGGCTTATGCAATAGGCATAGTCAATAGGCATTCCAGTAGGTGTAAAATTATTTATTTGCTTTCCCACTTACGACGAAATGTGGCACAAGGTTTTTTAAAGTGGATAATCCGGGCCATATGCCCTACCCAAACATTTACTGTCAAATGTTTCCCAGACGAGACACCACCTTTCGGCGAAGCTTCGACAGAGCTATTACTCTCCGCCCAAAGACAAATATTTCGACAACTCGCATTCAATCGGTGTAATCCTAGCCGTTCCCGCCTTAGTCTGTATTTATGGCTGACACCAACCAATAATATTACTGTGAGCTGGAACCAAGTAGTATGCATATTCATTACATTAGTTTATTAAAATATCAAGTATATATGTTATTTATTGCCGAAATCTAAATATTTTACAGACAATTTTATTTTACTTCTTGAGATACTTATGCCTTTAATCTTATCTATAATCCCGTAGCTTAACTGAGGAGAAGAAGCAAATTCATACTTTTCCCAAATGTATTTACAGGTAAGTGTATATAACGAACTCAACTGGAATTAGAACTCGGCTATCCGATTAAGAATTCCAAGCTGTTCTTCATTAAACCAGACGTAAATTTAAGTGGGCAGTACCTGGTTTTTGCGATAGTTCAACACAAATGCAGAAGGTCATATGTCTATGTTTCATAGTTTATGCAAAATATTTTATTAGGTTCGACACAAAGACATATTTAAACTGCTAGGAAATATTATTCATGTCACTTTTTGTGTTATGCTGCCCTTTTTCGAGGAATGGACTGTTCCCCTTACTATATACTTAATTGCAAGTGGCAGTCAAGTACGCAATTGATGACAGCTAGTACGCGGTTAACGGCAGCTACGATTCAGGCAATAATCAGCGTAACTGTACCGTTCGAACTTTCTTATTTCTACTGACTTAACACTTATTTTGTACACATGTTCTTGTTATCCTAATACAATTTTTTTAACCTACCTTCTGTGTTCCGTGTCTTACTTCCGGCCATACCGGCCACAACAACTTTGCGGCAAAGTTTCGCCACAACAACTTCACAACAAATTAGCGACGAAGATTCGCATTATGATTTGCCACAACAAATTAGAAATATATAAGAATCATACAGTACTTAATTAAAATGCGAGTAAGCTTCTTGCATAATCAGAGAAAATTAAGTAATTATTCAATAGCAGAAAGGAGCATGAAACAAGGATATGTTTTATCACAGAATTTATTCAATTTATAGTGTGCCGATCCACAGACATCTATAAGTCATACCAGGATTTATTATTGGTGATAAAAATCTTAGTATAAGATATGCAAATGAATTAGTTAGTAGTAGATACAGAAACTGCAGGAATCCTGAAAACTGCGGTAATACAGAAGGAAACATCAATTGTCAGATAACAGAATGTTTGCATTTCAACAAGAGGAATAAACTAGAGCATGTGCAAATATTAAGCACGTACAGACATTTAATAACATGGAGAGCCTTGAAATAGAAGACAGAAAATATATGACCTAAATCGGTAGAGGGGGCATTGGATTTGCAAAAGATAATTTTCAAAAGCTGCATATAGTATTAAGAAATAGGAAAAATTATTCAGAAAAAAAGCTCACCTTTTATGTAATATCAGTTCCCTTATGAATGTGTCTTCTGTGCAGATTTATTTAACGTTTACAGCGAAGTGATCCTAAGAATTCTCTAAGTGCAAAGAGAAATTATTATTGATCGGCAAAATATTAACGGCATTTAATACGCAGTTGAAAAGGTTTTTGATAGAAGATAAAATAAAATAAAAAAATAGATAACTGAAATAATTCTTACACAAAATAGTAATGAAACGTATGAAGAAATGTCTAAACATCAATGTATAATAGCTCGATTTGAACTCATCTCTTTGATATCTACTATATTTAGATTACTCTGGATAAATACTAAAGAAAATAGAAGCGAAATCATTGTAATATTAATTCTTCTACAAAATGAGCGTCCCAATCATAGTTTTTTGGCGTGAATCGCTTAATGTCGCTAAAACCACCGACAGCGCTGCTGTGTACTTGGTTTATCATGAACTTTTTCGACGTTAAAAACGGATTAAATGGGTGAACACTTAGGAACAACTTTTACTGACATTAGCCAAGGACATAACTACCGACTGACTTTCATTTAGCAAAACTAGTAAAAAAACATATAAACACGTCAATGGAGGGAGATTGATCATTAGCAAACACATGGCCTGATTCTAATCTTTCAAAAGTTAAGCGCAAAGACCCTTAATATGAATAACAATGGCAATCTTTCTTATTTTCCAAAACATTCATTCACTCAAACTTTATTTTCGATATATCCGTAGCTTTTTCATCATTCGTGCATGGTATTTTTTTAAGGAAGTTAAATAATAGTATATTTTTTCATTTGAAATAAGAGAGTCTTTTTTTTGGGGGAAAACTAATGAGTTTCCATTCGTATATGTCTTCGACATTTGTAATTATATATATATATATATATATAATATTCATGTGCCGTGTCCCTTTAGGACGCAGGCGATCATAGACTTTCATTTGTCTCTATCTCTTTTCGCTCACAATAATTTTTCTTTTATTATCATTTTCAAACGCCACTCCGCCATCCATTTGCTCAGAACTATCAAGTAGGTCTCGCGCTGCTTTCCTCTGTGTCTCTTTTCTTCGACTCGTCCTGTAAGTATTAAATTTTCCAGAACCTCTATCTTTATTAAGCGTCCGAGGAACCTCATCTGTCTTTTCCTAATGTTAAGTATGAGTTTTTTTTCTCTTTTGCATCCTCTTCAACACCTCACCGTTGCACACATGCTTCGTCCATTGTATTCTCAGCATTCTTCTGTAAAACCACATTTCTGCTGCCTGAAGCCTTCCCTTTATCTTTGATAAGATCGTCCAATATTCACTTCCATACAGAAGGACAGACACCACATAGCAATCCAGCTCTCTTTCCTTTGTTTACAATGAGATTTTTCTCTCTCTACGTACTCTGGTTAGCTTCTAAAATGCGCAGTTGACTATGCAAATGCGTCTTTGGACCTCCCTTTCGCACTTTCCATCCTCTGTCAGAACTCTTCCCAGGTATTTCAATTTTTTACTTGTTTTATTTTAGTTTCAGATTTGTCGTTGGCATATTAGGCTCTTCTTTTTGCTGATAACCATACATTCATTTTTATGCCCAGTCCTTTCTTCTCGCTTTCATTTGCTAAATTCTTTATTTATCTCATAAAAAGGTACAGAACACATAAGAAAGCGTTATCAATCTAATATGGTTCATTTATTAAAATTTCATTAAAGATATGATGAAGCTTTAGCAAAAATAAAATTGATAAACGTTTTCTATTTGTACTTTAGCTTGTAATTTTGTCGGATTCCAACCTATAGTTAAACCCTATATATATGATTTTTTTTTAGCATAAGGACATTTCATTATGTAGATTATTTTTATTCGATCTATTGTCCACATATATGTTACTTCTATTTCCGGCTGTTTTGCTCTCAAGACTTCATCCCGGTAGTCTACCCTGAATTCTGAATTGAATTAAAGTAAAGATTCATTTCGGAATTCCCTGTATTTCCTGGATTGATATATGCTGATGAACCCGAATAGCACATCAACGAAAATGTTGTGATGACAACAAAAAGATGAGGACGATAGTTCGAATTTAAATGGTGTAAATGTGTGTGTGTGTGTGTGTGTGTGTGTGTGTGTGTGTGTGTGTGTGTGTGTGTGTGTGTGTGTGTGTGTGTGTGTCGCATTGTTATCTAGGATTTGAATATAATAACCAATTAGGATATGTTCTGGAAAAAGTAAAATGTTAATTTTTGTTTATATTACATAGATAGAACGAAAATGACCATTTTCCAAGTTATTGAAAAATAGGACAGAACCCAAACAGCTGGATATATTCCTAAAATATAGATGTGAAAACAGAAAATAGTAATTTATGGGACACATAATGAGGAAAGCCATCTTGAATAATTTGAAACTTATAAGATATACTGAAAGCAAGAGCAGGAGAACGAAACAAAGATTAAACAACTTAAATGTCATAGGACCATATCTGTGACTCCAGAATGAACTCTTTCAAACACTATATATACTACGCCTCCCAAGAGAGAGGGTCGAGTTGGTAGTAGTTCACTCCAAACCAGACTGACAGCCATACTAAAACCTTCCACATTTTGTATTGTTATTTCTTGTTAATATATATTTGTTATTCCTACCTTTGTGGTCGTGTTATTATTTTCGGGCCTTAACCTGGTCCATAACACTAACAATTGTTTGTAAATAAATGGTAGAAGTAAATCTAGGAATACTAATGAGACAGTTATCGCCTAGAGCCCAAACGGATAGGAAGTTGTGGAGAGCTATAACAGTCTACATAGAAACAAAGCAACTGAAATAAGAATAATGAAAACTGCAGTTTCCAATTAACTTCAATTCAGATAATTGATTTGCAAATGTTTTTTAAACAATCAAACATAAATGACTACGTAACTGAGGATTTGAACCTCCTACATGTACTGTTAATGATGATCCGGCTGGTACTTGTCCTAGCTTTTACCATACAAAAGACAATGTGACCATATTAAGAATTCCGTGAGATGATAATTAACTATAATTGCCACGGATTGTGACATCGAATGCTCTCCAACGTGCTCAAAGTCCGCATCAATATGATTACAGCTGTCATTCTCAAACAGAAGGGACGTGACATGACTGCCGATTAGCAGGCAAAAGGATGCTTTTGCTAAAATAATTGACCTTGCAGCAAGATCAATTTCTTGGTAAGTAAAGTACAAGTCATTTACAACCTGCTTAAAAAACAAAATTTTAAAGTAATATCACAAATACAGATTAAGTTAAAAGTTATATCCTGGACACTCGTATCTGAAATAAACGCCTCATTTTTATTTAAAATCTGAGTATTACGTCTATTGACTTGTGCAATCAAGGAATGCTAATAAATAGAATGTGCTCTGCGACATGGATCAAACCTGCATCCCGTTAAGTAGGAGAACACATTTTCTATATATTAAAATTTTTGATGAATTGGAGCCTAAATGCACCAATTCGGATGGCTATATATATATATATATATATATATATATATAGTGACACGTAAAAGTCTACAACACTTTAAAAATGTTTATTTCTAACACAGTTACGTTAAATAAATTTATTGCTCGTATGACATATATTTAGTTATTTTGACAATCGATTAGATTGTTGAAAAATTTCAAAAAATTATTACAGGAAGAAAAATCTATTCTTAGTAACTCAAAAACTTTACAACACCTTTTTACAAAAGTTCTTCTTATGAAAACTAATTTATTTTCTAGATTATTCTAAATCAAGATGGTGTTGTTTTAGAATATTCAAGATTAATTTTATGATTGCATTTATGAATGATTAAAATGATAACGTCATTGTTTTTCTGTCAACCGTTCTTTATACATTGAAAAAATGAAGAAAAGCAAGATAATTAATCAAGACTTTCGTAAACGTATATTTGTCCTTCATACAAATAGTTTTTGGTTATAGGAAGAGATCTAGTCAGTTAATTGTGCTATTGAGTTCAGTTCGTTCTATAGTTCGTTACTGGAAAACCTGTCATTCTATTCGTCCAAAAAAAGTTCTGGTTGTCTTAGAAATGTAACGGAACGTACAGCAAGATTATTGGAGAGAAATGTTGGCAAAGAGCCCCGAGTCACACTTAAAAAACTTCAGGGAGGACCAGAAATAAGTGGAGTAAATTGAGTACAGTTACAATTAATTGTTCACTACCGTAGCAATTTTAAGCTAAAACGCGTTCTTGCTAGACTGAATTTTGCAAACGAAAATTATCAAACCTGCAGCATTTTGGGAAAATATGCTTTGATAAAACGATAAAAAAATTAAATATTTTTGCAGAAATGCTGTGGCAAAGGCTACATAAAGAAAGGTACTGAATATTCGCCGAAGAATACTAATCGATCACAGTAAAATTTGGTGGTTGCTCAATCATGAACTGGTGTTATTTTAGTGCCAATGGTGTTGGGTACACCGAAATAAAGAAGGGAGGATAAATAAAACATATAGGGATTATCTGGAGATAATTTTAGGTCGGAATACCCATTTGCTGTGTTTGAAATCAAGTTGGGCATTTCAGCAAGACAATGATCCTAAACATACCGCAAAGCTTAAAAATCATTGTTATGTTCAAACAGGACCGATCTTTTAAGGTGGCCAGGTCAATCTCCCGATCTCAATCCAATTGAGCATATATGGAGAAAGCTGAAACTGATAATTCAAAGAAGAAACCCTCAAAAATCCATGAACGAAAAGAATTTTGTCGTGAAGAATGAAAAAATATGAACCAAGAAACACGCAGGTAATTCGTAGGGAACTATTCTAAACGACTACGTGTGGTAATTAGCAATAAGTGTAGCGCTACTAAATATTTATAGACAGTTTATTAAATGAATTGTAATCTTTTGCTTTATTTAATAATGTTTTTTTTCTTTCTGGGATATTTTTATTGGTTAATTTTAAGATCTTATTTTTTGACTAAAGGCTTAAATATATATATTATTATCAGTAAAAGTTTCATTAATCTGTGTTAGAAATACCTGAAGAAAAAACTTTGTAATTTGTTGTAAACTTTAACGTTGCACAGTGTATATATATATATATATATAGTCATCCGCAGACAGATCTGTTTCGCCGTATCACAGCTCATCAGTACGGTTAGACTCCGATTGCTTTTTACCCAGGATTGAAACCCGACGGAAATGGCGTCAGTCGGCGACTCTACCCCTGGGCTATGGGCGTTCGGTGGAAGTAGGCACACATTTTAGCGCGTATCATTATACGCGCCCAATAGCTAGAGCGCTCTCATTCATTTCACTGAATGAGCAATATATATATATTGGATTTAAAATTGTATCGATTAATATATATATATATATATATATATATATATATATATATATATATATATATATATCGCTCATTCAGTAAGGAGTTAACGCACTCTGGTTACTGGCGTATGCTACATGATACGCTAAAATTTTTCCTCCTTCTTGGTCAGAGGTAGAATTGCCGACTGACGCCAATTCGGTCGGGTTTTAATCCTGGGTTAAAAACAATCGGATGTCTAAACCGTACTGATGAGCTGTGATACAGCAAAACAGATCTATCTGATGATGACTGTATATATATATATATATATATATATATATATATATATGTGTGTGTGTGTGTGTGTGTGTGTGTGTGTGTGTGTGTGCGTGCGTGTGTGTGTGCGTGCGCGCGCTAGTGTGTGCGCGCGTGTGTGTGCGTGTTTGCGATAATATATGCGTTGGCTGAATTTAAGCGCGCTGCTAAATATATCGAAGATGTGACAGCAATCCAAGCAAGAGGATCCCAAAAAAATTTGAAACCGAATCTTTCTGTCAAACGCAGGTTTGTCGAGTCATATGTAATTGTACCACATAACATTCAGATTGGCTTTTATTGTAATGTTAAGAATGGAAGTGGTCTAACTAGGCATTTTAAATAAAAACAAGGTCTGACCAGTAGTATCCAGAAAATTTACATGTACTATATGTACAAGCGTAAATCAATGACAGGACTAATTGAAAAAAAAAGTGAGTCATCTTAGAAGACACCAACGAGATTATCTTAATCCATGAAGTTCTTTATATCAAAGTGAAAGTCGTTATGCTCGGCAACGAGTGAACTTCCACAATATATATATATATATATATATATATATATATATATATATATATAAAATCCGCAGACAGATATGTTTAGCTATCTCACAGGTTATCAGTACGGTTAGACATCCGATTTCTTTTAGCCAGCAAACCGGACTGAATTGACGTCAGTCGGCAATTCTAGCTCTGAGCTATGGACGCTCGGTAGAAGGATGCAAACTTTTCTCGTGTGATATACCATGTAAACATACACCAGTAGCTAAGAGTTTTCTAATTTTCTAATTCATAACTGAATGAATTACATTCTTCCAGAGTGCTCTATCAGGGTGTGAGAGCGTAACTAATCATATATATATATATATATATATATACAGAGAGAGAGAGAGAGAGAGAGAGAGAGAGAGAGAGATTGGTGGATTTTGTTACCAGTTTGTAATTAGAAACTAAATCCTAATCTATCCAATGTCTTTCTCGTCTGATCACCGAAGTTAAGCTAGTTAAGACTGATCAGTATTTAACTAGATAATTGCTTGGTAATATCATGTTTGTAAGCTTGGATATGCTGATGGTGTAATAGACAATTTCCCTGAATGGGAATTACGTTAGCCGATATAATAATAGCCGGAAAGACACTTACGCATATTAATTTCGGTGAAAATCTAGATATGCTTTAAACTCCGTATAAATCCAGAAGAAAATTAAGTTTGCAGTCTGACTTTTACTTAATCGTTTAAAATTCGACGTGTCTTTTCTTTTGAATTAAAATTAATTCCTGGATTAAAATTGTTCCAGTTTAACTTGAATGTTTGTAATTACATTTATTTGGTGTACTTTTTTCACAAATTAAAAATAGGTAAAACAATTTCCCCTTTAACTTAAATGTTCATAATTACATTATTTGATGTTATTTACAAGATGTGCAGTGGATATCGTCTCGGAACGAGAAATCGTCGAGCCGAGTTCGAATTCCGTTTGAATTACTTGCATTCTGTTACTCACAAATCCCCTTGAGAAAGGTATTATTTTGTCTTTTCCCTCCAGTTATGAGTTAAATAAGAGGAAAGATTGGGTTCTATAGCCTTGGCTGACAACCAGTCTACCGCAGAAAGCAATGGCAACCTACGGTGGAGTAATCTTCTGCCCAGTCAGTCATGTCTCTTTCGAGATATGATAGCCCAAAACGTGTATCACGTATGGTACATAATTGAACTGATGTTATTTCTGGCTTTTTAATTAAAATTAATTAATCTGTTAAAACTGTTCCGTTTCTACTTAAGTTTTTATAATTATTTAATCTAAAGTTATTTCTATCATTTAAATACAAACAATATGTTAAAACTTCTAATTTTACTTAAATGTATAAAATTTCTTTTATTTTACGTAACTTTTTCTCATATGTTAAAAATAATTAATTCAACGGTAAAAACTTCAACTTTTGATCAGATGTTTAAAATTACTTTCTTTATGTATTTTTTCTCTTAAATTAAAATTAATTCATGGTTAAAACCTTTCCACTTTAACTTACATGTTTTTGATTAATTTATTTAACGTATTTTTTCACTTAAACTAAAATTAATTCATTGGTCAAAAGTGTCCTACTTTTACTCAAATGTTTGTAATTACTTTATTTGTCTTACTTTTTTCTCTTAAACTAAAATTAGTTCATTGGTTAAATGTGTTCCACTTTTACTTAAGTCTTTATAATTACATTATATTACGTATTTTTTTAAATTAATATTAATTCGTAGGTAAAACTGTTCCTTTTTTAGGCAGATGTTTAAAGTTACTATATTTGACACATTTTTTCTTATATTAAATTAATTCATTGGTTAAAATATTCCACTTTTACTCAAATGCTTCTAACTAATTTATTTGACGTAATTTTTCTTTTAAATTAAAATTAATTCATGGGTTAAAACTATTGAAATTTTGATCAAATCTTTATAATTATTGTATTTGACGAAATCTTTTTCTCTGAAATTAAAATGAACTCATCGATAAAAAGGTTACACTTTTCCTTAAATATTTATAATTACTTTATTTAATTAATTTTTCTTTTAAATTTACATTAATTCATAGATTAAAACTGTTTCTCTTTTACTTAATTCTTTATAACTACTTAGCTTCCCTTAAATTGGAATTAATAACTTGGCTTAAAAAGATCAATTTTACTTAAATCTGTATAATTACTTTATTGTCATAAATTCTCTCTTAAGTTAAAATTAAAAGTATTGATTAAAACTTCCAATTTGAATTAAATGTGTATAATTACTTTATTTGGCGTAATTTTTTCACTGAAATTAAAATTAAATCATAGTTTAAATCTGTTTCACTTTTGATCAAAAATTTAGAATTACATGTACTTTATTTGACATTAATTTTTATCTTAAATTAACATTGATTCACTGATAACAACTATTACATATTTACTCAAATGTTTATAATTCTTTTTACGTATTTTTCACTTAAATTAAAATTAATTCATTTGTTTAGAGTGTTCCACATTTGCTCAAATGTTTGTAATTACTTTATTTGACGTTTAATTAATCTGAACACGTATTACATGCACGCGAACTTAATGTCTGAAACAATTACCCGAATATGCAGACTTTCAACACCCACGTGTACCAAAAATGTGGGTCATTTTAAAGCAACACCAATATTATTTCTTCATATTACATTCCAAAAAAGTGCTCCGCAGTCAGAAGCTATTGATATCAGCCCTTGTAAAATAAGAAGTGCAACAGAAAAATCTGGAATTTAAACCAAAGGACTGCTTACTGGACATTCAAACATGACCTGAATATGATCAGAAAGACGTTTTTGCCTGCCTCTGTGACATTGGCCTTTTGAATGGTAATGGCAATATTAGCCGTTTTCGTATATGGTTAATCTAGCGGAATTTTAGTAGCAATTTCTTCTTTGGTAGTGTGAGGTATGTGGCCTGACCCCTGAGTTAGTAGTGGTAGGTGATGGGGAAGTAACTGCTTAGCCAATTTAAAAAAAAAAACATTATATATATACATATATATTGAAGTGTTGAAAAGTAGGTACACAGTAAGTAATATACCAGAATCGATATGTTTGAATAAGTAATACAATACGGTTTGTGCGTTATATATATATATATATATATATATATACCATTAGCATAGAATAACCTTATTATATCAAAGTACACTATTTACATCGTTCGGACTGTTGTCCTTATTCTCATTCCCATATTCACGACGTTTCCGCCGTTTTACGCTACAGCATTCTTCATATGATATGCATCGGTATTTCGAACCAAACACTATATTTATTTTATGGAGATAGACTGTTTTAATTCCACATAACGTTTTGGCATTTCTCAGCAGCTGTTTATGCTTTTGTATTCAATTTACACATATGGAACTCACGGCTCTTTGTGTCAAGTCATTTTTGTATTACTCAAAGAGCGCTTTTATCCCCCGGCCAATGTTCCGTTTTTGATCTGATCAATCTAATGTATCAGTAACAATCTTTTTGTTAGAGTTTGTGATGCAGCGGATATCGGCTTGGTATGAGAAATCGGAGAGCCATGTTCGAATTCCAGTTGAATCGGTTACATTCACATGCGCGCAAATACACTTGGGAAGGATAGGAATCCGTCGCTTCTCCCTCTAACTATGGGTTAAATAGCAGGACAGATTGTGTTCTATAATTTTCCTTGGATACCAAGCCATTAGGAAAGATACGTTGTGGCCCAGCCACCACCTACATTAACCAGCTATGATATGAAGGAGAATGACACCCTAATGATCTTCTGACCATGACGCAGGCTCGCTAAGGTTGCTATGATAAATTCATCATGACTGAATAAAATATAAACAAACAAATAGTTGTCTATCATCAGCATAGATATCGAATTTAGAAAAGTTGATATAAGGCAAGTCATTTATGAAAATGAAAATCAACGTAGACCCAATGATAGAGTCCTAGAGAACACTTGCATTCGTACAAAAAAAAGGAGTTCCCATTCAATGCATATACGAAGATATATGATAACAAATCCATTTAAGGCATGACCTCGGAATGATAAATCGAAGAGCCGAGTTGGACATACAGTCGGATTCATTTCATTCAGTTACACACACATACTTCTAGGAAAGAAGTATTTAATCTATTTCTTCTTCCAGCATCTATGGGTTAAATACCAATACAGATTGTGTTCTGTAATCTTGATTGGTAACCAGTCTAATACAGAAAGTGTTCGCAACCTGCTGCACGAAAATATTCTGTCTAGTAAATAATGAATCTAAAGAGACAATCGCTCAAGTGTATATCACGTATGGCAATAAAATGATCAACTGATATTAATGGGTAAAACTGCTCAGTATCATGTGAATTTAAAAGTTTCATTCTTGAACGCAGTGGTCTAAAGACTGAAAGTGCTACAAATATTTCTTTCAACACTGTTCTATATGTTAAATTTTTTTGTTATAATCTGAGGAACGGAACATTAGAAAAAAAACAAGGAGACAAGAGGAAAACGATACTTTTGTCGTTGCGTTCAAGGCAATGCGAAATGAATTTTATCAAGGCATAGAATTGAAATGAGTTTTATTTTAAATAAAATATCAATAAACAAAAGTGATCTTACGAAAGTTTCATGGTCGTTCTTCCAGAAACCAAACTTTTTTAAAAGTTATTTTAATTATTTAAAAATAATATGTTTCTATGACTTGATAAAGTCCGACAGTGGACGAAACGCATAGGAGAAAATATAGTTTTCCACTTGCCTTTTTTATATTTCATCATATGGTAATATATATATATATATATATATATATATATATATATATATATATATATATATATATATATAACGCACAAACCGTATTGTATTACTTATTCAAACATATCGATTCTGGTATATTACTTACCGTGTACCTACTTTTTCAACATTCCAATATATGTGTATATATATAATGTGTTTTTTTTTTAAATTGGCTAAGCAGTTACTTCCCCACCACCTACCACTACTAACTCAAGGGTCAAGCCACATACCTCACACTACCAAAGAAGAAATTACTACTAAAATTCCGCTAGATTAACCATACAAAAGCCAATATCTGCCAACCCCTTCTTTTACTAGAGCAAACCTCTGGGCTGAGAATTTTTCCTCATTCTTAGTTTTTCTATGGGGTTGAAAATGCATGTCTTAAAATGACATATTGAAAATGGCTATTTCCCCGCTTTTTTATCTGAATATATATATATATATATATATATATATATATATATATATCAGAATTAACGAAGTAAATATAAGTTAATTATTAAATTATTAAATAAGTTATATATTATATATATAATTTATATATTAAATTATTAAATTTACCATTCTACAATAAATAATCAGTTAATAAATATTGAAAATATATTCCAGTATTAATGTCCCGGTATATGATTTGTAATAATCTGGCGATCACTAATGCAAATAAGAAAAAATAGCAAAACAAAAAAAAAAATTCTCATCCCGCGTAACTTATAATTAAGAAGACAATTCCAGTTTAATGAGAATATTTGGGGACAACGTTAACATTATTTTGATATTTTCTTTTTATTGAAATATTTCTGCTATATTGTTCCAGCTATTACGAGAGGTTCACTTGACCTCAACAAACCCTGTTTTTATTTTAACCAAGACGACCTCTATAAATGACAGTGGCAAATTATAAAGGAATTATTGTCACAAGATTAATCTAAGTGTCGGAATTATTCAGAGATATTCGGAGAGAGGTATGGTGCATATCGTTCAGACAATGCCTTGTCTCCACGAATATGCGCATGCGCGTCTACACACATGCACATACACACACAGACGAAAAATCCACGTGCGCATACACACACACACACACACACACACACACTATATATATATATATATATATATATATATATATATATATATATATATATATTGGGGATATTATCGTAATTTTCCGGCATAACTCAACCTGAAAGAAATGTCATGGCATTTGTTTCGTCTCTTACATAAAGAGAATTGGACACTCCTTTTATTGTTGGAACAAAATAAAAAATAAAAACGCATCTCTGTGCTATTATCTTATCACGACAATGTGCTTAACGGGGCACACCTCACAACAGCAATTAATGATAAAACCAATCAGAAAAAAATTACAACGCACGATATTATTATTATTATTATTATTATTATTATCAGAAGTAATAGTAGTAGGATTAGTAGAACTAGTAATATGAGTTGTGGCAATATTATTAATAGTGATATCATTAATCGTAGTAGCAGTAGCCGTAGTAATATTAAGTGCAGTCATATTTTTACTAATAGTTGTATTATTATTAGTAGTAGTAGTAATAGTAGTAGTAAGAGTAGTAACTTTAGTATGTGAAGTTACTTCTACTACTACTATTACTACTACTAATAATAATAATCTTCAAAAGTTTAAACGTAACTTCAAATGCCATCATCAAGCTCCTCATATCTTTTCTTTGACATCACTTGCATCTATTTTTGTCGCTGTAAACCCCTGCGAACAAGTGGCGGTCCTACCTTGCTTGGGGTAAAAAAAAGTAGTAATAATACTATGTAACAGAAATATGGTTCTGCAGAAGGATGCTGAGAATATAATGGACTGAACATGTGAGTAACGACGAAGTTTTGAGGAAAATGAGAACAAAATGGCCATATGCTTGGAATAAGAAAGCGGCAGTTGAAAATCCTAGAGCACATAATGAGAAAAGAGGACTTGGAGAAATTGACACGCATATGACATACTGAAAGCAAGATAGACTGAGGAAAGCAGCAAATACCATACCTAGGGAGGTTCTGTAAATGGTTGGCTGAAATCGGATTAGGCGTAATTGCTAAAATAGCACTTCAAAGAGTGGAATGTTGTGGAGGGTCTTGATCGCCAATGTTGTACTACATATAGAAGAAGAAAAATTATTATTATTAATAGTAGTAGCAGGAGTATGCGAAGTAGCAATATTATTGTTCATACTTTTAATATTATTATTATTAGTGGTAGCAATATAGCATTAGATGTAATATTATTACTAGTAGTATAGTAAATTAGTGGCAGTATTAAGAATATTAGTGTAATTTTTTTTTACTAAATATATTTTTGATTGATTTATTAGTTTCCAACGACTTATAAACCCTATTGCAGGTTATTTAAAGTCAAAACATATTTTTAGAATGACACAGTTTTACTGATTAACCTATTGTTGGAGGAGAAAAGTTTGATAATAACTTTCCCAGAGATAATCTGCACATAAATAAATATAAGAAACCTAGCAAAAATTGAAACTCAACTCTCCGATTAAAAATTCCTAGCCATTATCTATTACAACAACGGTACATTCACACTCGGATATGCATTTTGGTACAGTGGATATCAGCTCGGTACGAGAAATTGCAGAGCCGAGTTCGAATTCTAGTTGAATTCCTTGCATTCGATTTCATGCAAGTCTACTTATTCCCTTCAGCTATAGCAAGACAGATTGGGTTCAATAGCCTTGGTTGGCAACTAGCCTACCGCACACAATAATGGCAATCTACAGCGGGAAAAGTTACTGTTCAGTCAGTCATGTGTCGATAGTGACATAATCGGCTAAGCGTGTCTCACGTATGACAGTTAACTAACTGACTGACATCAACACTTATCACACCTGGTATTTGCAAGCAACCATCCATCTCACCCGGATTGATGTTGCGTAACTTCAGTGGTCGTTTTTCTATTAAGTTATTTTCTTTCTCTTACTCTTTTATATCAGAACACAAATTATCTACCAGGTTTAATTTTGTAATATATTTTTGCTGTCGGTGTTGGTACTATTATTACATGCGTTACAGCACTAGAGACAATTATTGGTTATAGATGAGAACGAACTAATAGAAAGTATCATCACATTTCTAGCAGTGTTTTGTAACATTTTCGACGTCATCGCTTGTATCTCGGTTGAAATCACCTAAGTTCTTCACATCTCGTTCTGGCAGAAGCTTTTTTGGACATCTTATCTATTCCACAAATACTTATTACAATTTTCAAATTCAATTATCTTGAAGCTCTCTGGAAAGGTCCCAGTATCTCTTAGATATGCTATCTACCGACGTTCGCGATATTTTCTGTCGGTCTTTGAAATATTTTTACCGCTTTGTTGTACATATGTTAAGAACCTTATTGCTTTTTCCACTTATCTATCTTTTGTCATTTTTAGCAGTGATAAGAATTCTTTTTTTTTTCCAGTTTTGATTCTGTTTATATTTTGTAAGGTTCCCTGTGCGCCAAATAATATAGGCACGACCTTACAATTCATCTTACGTAGTTTTTACATTTTCCGAAGTTAGATATATATATATATATATATTTTTAGGAGGTTTTCTCTTTTTCTTTTTCATCCTCGCCTTTGGTGAGTAAGTATAGCTACATTTCCGATATAGCATTTTTAATTTACCACTAATTCAGACGTTAAAGCCATTATTTAATTTCCCTTATGTATGTTTACCTGATCGGATAGTCTTGCGTATATTTCGTAGTCAGTTTGGATCTAAAATATCAGTTATTAAATTTTAGAGCAATTTGTTTTCTCTTATTTTTTATCTTCTTGTCAATTTCTATTTTATTTTTCTTCTTATTATTTTTATATTTTATAAGCTCTTAGACTTGTAGATGTTTCGTCCGGGTGAAGATGCTATATATCAGCTCCTACCCTCAGCTTACAGACAAAACACTCACTTAAACACGTGAACTACTTCAATCACTGCTACCACCTGCGCATGCCCAGGTGACAGTTCTGCTTCAAACAAATCAATGTATTTTTTCCTTCTTTTTTTCTTTCTTCTTCTTCATTATTATTATTATTATTATTATTATTATTATTATTATTATTATTATGTACTATTGCGGCTCAAGTTTTATTTGTCTATATTTCTGCGATGAGATAGTATTTACACTTTTTGCATTATTCGGACTATTGTTCTCATCTTTGTGGACAATTGTCCGATGTTTTAGCCGTTCTAAATCACTGAAGTAGATTTATACAGAGGGTCGGCTATTCGATATATAATAGGACTAAGGTTCCCGAGTATGCTTTAATGTTTGAATTTATATGAATAAAAACTCAATAACAGGTATTTTCAAGATACGTTCGGGAGGATAAACAAGTTAAGTAGATACTATACAATATTTTACTATACGTATAAAAGTTAGGGGACAATGGGTCTTAATTTTTTTTCTTTCGAAATCCAGTTGAATCCACTGTATTCACTTACGCGCGAATACCCTTGGGAAAGGTATTAATCCGTCTCTTCCTTCCAGTTATGGGTTAAATAACAGGACAGATTGGGCTCTCTAGCCTTGGTCGGCAACCAGTCTACCGCAGAAAGCAATGGCAAACTGCTGCGGGATAATCTTCTGCCCAGTCAGTCATGTCTCTTTCGAAACATGATCGTCCAAGCGTCCAACACGTATGGCACTTAAATGACTGACTGAACCAAGAACAGGTTAAAATAGACGAATAGTCTATTTCTGTTGGGTATTTCAGAAGATTAGGGTTTTGCTTTGTTTGAAACAGAAATCAATAGTAAATCTATCCCCCAGGAAGTAACCAAAATTTAAAACTGATTTTTGTCACTGCCACGGTCACGTATTCGGTATATTTCATAGTAAGAGATTTCTAATATCCCATAAGATCCAACTTTATCCGAAGATATCTTTAACAAGTGTCATTTATGAACTTTGCGCCAAAAGTGAACACAAGAAACGTAACTCGCATACGTTAGTTACTGTCAAATGATGAAAAAAAGCATTTTAAATAAGTTATTTGCATACTGTGAAATTAAATTTCAGTTCTGTTTGAAAGAAAATAGCCTAAATCTAATCCGAATTAAAAGAAGATTTAATTTCTGTATATAGATAAACTTTGTAGGCATTATTAAAACGTTTCTATGTCACTTAATAATAATAATAATAATAATAATAATAATAATAATAATAATAATAATAAATGAAATTTAATTTGAATAAATGATGAAATTTAATTTGAATAAATAAATGAAATTTAATTTGAATGAATGTGCTGAAGCTACAGTTTTACGTGGATAAATACAAGAAACATCCTCAATTACCTTAGACCCTGCTGTAACAATAAAAGAATTTAGTCCAGAAGAAGCTTATAAATACCTAGGTGTAAATGAGAGCGAATACATTCACCATAAAAAAATGAAAGAAATAGTGCGTAAAGAGTACTATAGAAGGCTACGAATGATATTAAAAACTAAATTAAATTCACAGAACAGAGTTATGGCCATTAATAGCCTTGCAATCCCAGTTGTCCAATATAGCTTTAACATCTTAAACTGGACTCTAAACGACATCAAGGCGAATGAATGCTAAAACAAGACAGCTTCTTTCTAAGCATAAGATGCATCATCCAAAGGCTGATGTAGACCGTCTATACATACCCCGTAAAGAAGGTGGAAGAGGTCTTATTCAGCTGGAATTGTCATACAAGACAACAACTATTGGCTTACTAACATACATAGAAACAACAAAGGATTGGATGATACAATGAGTAAGGCAACATGAAGAAAGAAAGAAAAAAATATTCAATAATAAAAGAAGGCAGTAAATACAAACAAGATTTACAGTTAGTAGATTCTGTAGAAAAGCAAAACAGAAACCAAGAACCAACTATTGCGGCAAAAAATATGAAAATGAAAGCCAAAGATAAAGCTCTTGAACAGATGAAACAGCGCTGGCAAGACAAACCTCTGCATGGCCAATATCCAGAACGTGCCAATAAATCCAATGTTGACAAAGTTAATACTCATCGATGGTTACATGCATCTGGATTAAAGTCTGAAACTGAAGGCTTTATTCTTGCACCACAAGACCAAAGTCTTTTCACTAGAAACTTTCAGGCAAATATTATGCATATTAATATGGATCCAAAATGCAGGTTTTGTGATAGACACCAAGAAACAATAGACCACCTAATCTCAGGCTGTTCTGTGCTTGCCCCAAATGAATATAAAAATCGCCATGATAGAGTTGGGCAATATTTACATTGGGCAATGTGCAAACATTATGGAAAAGCTGTAAACAAACACTGGTATGAACATCACCCAGCACCGGTTACAGAAATAGAAGATGTAACCATTCTATGGGATTACACCATCTACACAGACAGAAAAATTGAAGCAAACAGGCCAGACATTATTGTTAAAAACCAGAAGGAGAAAACTTGTCTATTAATTGATATGGCTTGTCCAGCGGATTGTAACATAGCAATCAAGGAATTTGAAAAACTGTCAAAATGTAAAGACCTGGAAATTGAAATAGAAAAATGTGGAAATTGAAAACAAGAGTTGTGCCAGTGATAGTAGGTGCACTTGGAATGATAAAAAATGGAACAAAACAACACATTGAAAGAATCCCTGGAAATCCAGCTTAAGAGATATACAAAAAATTGTCTTATTAAGTACAGCCCACACACTAAGGAAAACTTTATCTATGTAATGCTAGGGATGATAGGGAAGATAGAAAAACATGAAATGGAGCCATAACAACACGCCACTACCTGCCTTAGGTCTCCCCGCAGACTTGGTTGGTAGTGAGACCAAAGCAGAAATCGAAATATGATGGAAAATGACATAATAATAATAATAATAATAATGTTACTGACATTGTTGTTATTCAGGCTTTCAATGATTCCGTTATCAGTCTGTTTCCCAGATGTTTCTGATCAGTGCATTCCTTTACTTGATTATACCCTTAAATCTTTTTTGTCTCTTGTCGAACGTCGTAACACTGCTCTCCTGAAAATTTTGTGAAAACCGTAAACAAAGAATTTTCTTTAAAATTTAATGAGATATGTTTTCAAATACATTATTAAATTTAATACATAATTCACTGGAATTTATAAAAGTAATGTTTATATTTTACTTAAAACAATGTGATAATAGCGTTTGATTTATGCACAGTAGCCTGTGTAGACAAAAGACAAAGAATAAACATTATTATTCTTCCTGTCCGGCAAAGTAAAAATAAAATTTAATAAAATACAGGAGACCAGTAATGCAACAAAGAAAACTTTGTAATTTTTAGTTTTAAAAAATATATTTTTTAATCAAAAAGTTAAGAAAATGATTTCTTATTCCATTTTTAATTTTGGCTAAACTTTGAATATTGAATACATTTCAAAATATGGAGGCTTGTACCAGCATGACAGTTTCGATCACAACACACTCTTCTCTGTGCTTGAAATAATAGCAAACCTGTCCTCAAAGAGGCTAAGTCCTTATTTTCTGAAACATTTTGAGGCACCGTATAGGATCTAACAAATATGGTTCTTGTGACTACTAGTCGTTCTATAATAGTGTCTTAAATAAAAGTAATTCCTCTATGCTTCCCTTATTTCCTCTGTCAATGTTGAATGTTAACAAATTCTTCTAATTTAACAGAATGTTTTTCTGGTAAATTCCTTTCAAATTCTATATTTGACTCATCTGGAGTATCTATTTTTGCCTGACTTCCCACTTTTTTCAATTCCGTATAGGCATTTATCTTCATAAATTTTGTTATTATCGCTAAACTGCAGAAACAAAAATTATGTGAACCTAATGATATCCATGTAACAGACTTTAAGGTATATGTTCAAGAACTGGCCCTATGTCTCTCTAAATGTTACAATAAATTATTTGCTATTTCTTGTTTTAAATCGTCTTCTGTAGTTCCAGTCCTTATAATCTTCTAATTATTGGTCTATTAGCTTTCTGCCTTTTATTGGCAAAGTACTAGAGGGTTTAATGTACTGTTACTTGGTTAAGCATATCATATCGCAAAGTCTTCATTCATATAAGAAATATCGCTTTCGCTTAACTAAGGTCAACTCCTGATGTATTAACGTTTAATGCTAAAATATTCTATCAAGCTTTAGATAAGAATAGTAAAGATTAGACTGCTGCGTTAGATATATTGATGATATTTGATTGTGCATGGTATGCTGGTCTTCCTCACTAGTTGAAAGGTTATGGCATATATGATTGAGTTTTTGAACTGACCTAATCTTTCTCATATTTAATCGAGAAATAATAGTTGTTTTTATTGTAATAAAATATACATTTTTCCTTATGTGAACTTACTAATACACCGAATTCACCGGTGACTTACTTCGAAGATTAGGACAACTTGATGGGGTGTAATTGTTAGCATTCTTGTCTCGCTAGAACCTGTTACAAATGAGTAGTGAGTTCAATCCTCCCTGGGTACACCTATACTCTCGGACTCGTGCCACATCTACGCGGCGCTTAGAAGATCAGCACGTGACTCGCTTCGGCAAGGAATGGATTGAACAATCATTCCTAAACAACTCTTCTTGTTCACCTCTCTGCGTTCGAGCGAAAAGGGACCCAAATGAGGACCCGCCGAATGGTAGAGTCTCATTTGGGCTGTAAAATCAACAGCCCGACCCAGGATTAAGATGGATCTACGGGATATTTTTGGGTGAGCTTAAATGCTCAGAAATCCCACATAAATCAATCTTGTGTCACAATTGCCTTGGTGGAAATGTAGCAAAATCCTTGCTTTGAAGATTAGTAATGTCTTACTAATCTCTGTCTATTCACTTATTGTACTCTCTATTGCTATAACCCTCTCTTCTTTCGATCTACTATCGTTTTGGATGCTTTTTCTCCTCGAGTATCAACCTTGTATATTGTAGCTCTTTCTCAACGATACAACTGTTTTGAACGGCCATTTGTTATACCGTTTTGCATTAATACAGGTGTTCCCCAGTGTTCTAGCCTTGGGCTTAGGTTGTTCCTAATTTTCATCAACGATCGTTTTGATGGTATGACTTCTCAATTCCGTATATACGCTGATGACATAACTATTTACTCTAGTCTTATTAGTAAGTCTGATTGGTTCGATAAGGTAAAATTGGCAGCTGATCTACAAAATGACCAACAATCTGTTGTTAACTGAGGCAAGTAACGGTTTGTTAATCTTAACGCTATTTTTTTCCATGGCTATTTTTTCAGCATGGCTATTTGTAACCCCCAGGACAGTCATCGTTGCAACTTTTAAAGCTAACGTTTCCCGCTGATCTGAAGTGAAAAGAATATATTGAAGTGATAGTTAGGTGTTCTGCTAGGAAAGATGTTTTTCTGTGTCGTGCCAATCAATTTTTCTTTCCAGAATCTATCTTTTACATTTATACTTATTACTTCCAAATTTAGTCTGGTGATACTACTAGATATTTAGAAATCAAATCTAAACAAGAATTTGCAATGTTATTGGTACTGACCTGGCTTCTCATTTTCGGTCACTTTCCCACCGCCTAACATGGTGTCCTTGTGCATTTATTGATAAATAATGTAACTATAATTATTCTGATAAATCTGCCTATATAGTACTAATGATACATATGAAAACTAGTTAGGACTTGAGATAGATTTAGTAAAAACGGCAAGGTGTAAGGAAAATTGTGGTATGTTTTGGTCAGTAATTGTGGCTAGTTAAATTTAAGATGAGACGGACTGAAGAACAGCCTTCCTCCATCACGTTTCGCCACATTTATGTATTTGCAAAATAAATATTACTTTACTCTATGGTACTCCGAATTCTGGAATTGAAGCGCAGTAATCCATGAAGAGAAAGCTATCGTTTTAAAGTTGAAATGGCTGGATGTAAACATAATTTCTATGTTAAAGGTTTCTTTTTTCTCGCACTGCTGTATTGTGGAATTATCTTCCGGCTGAGAATCCTGGACATGACGGTAAACTGCATCCTGCAGCAAGGCCTCTTAATTGCTGTTGTTCTAAGGTCCACCCTGACCCGGAGTGGTAGCACCTGTTAGGGTCCCAGCTATGGGGTTAAAACACAATGCAAGTATAAAAATACACTTTTATAGAAATATATACATAAAATAAACTTTTATAAAAAAATATACATTTTTGAAAGAAAAAAAATCAGCATAACATATTTTTAAAGGAAAAAAATATTCTCAGCAAAACATTTTTGAAGACAAAACTAGAAGACATTTTCAGTTGTCTGAAATAAAAAAGAATAAAAATAAAAAATAAAAACTGGGATCAAAACACAATGAAAGTATAAAAATACACTTTTATAGAAATATATACATTTTTAAAGGAAAAAAAAAATTTCAGCAAAATATTTTTGAATACAAAACTAAAAGACATTTTCAGTTGTCTGAAATAATAAAGAGTAAAAATAAAAAATTACTAAAATATGTCTAAATCAACCTTCTCACTAAAGCTGAAAATTAAAAAAAATCTACCTTAAAACCCCACCTTTTAGCATTAAATAACTCACAGGGGTTGATATACCGTTAAACAAAACTCAAACTCAAATTCCTCCGGCTGCGAAACCGTCATTCAATCCTTAAGGTTAGATTCTATATGCTTGCTGATATTGATTTTTTAAGCTCCCCGTAGATATGATGCAAGGCCGAAAGTATGGGGTAACCATCCAGGTTCGAATTTATATGCATGAGGATATTCCTTATAATACATTTTGCAATAATTTGATACATGAGTCATATCATACATCCAACGTTTCACGCAAGCAGAAAAAAACATTTAACAAAATATATTTTTGCAATGTCCTTTGTTTTGTGCTTGTTTTTATATACATTTCTAGCCCTTAAAAAACTACTATTTATTTATTTATTTATTTATTTATTTCTATCTATCTATCTATCTATCTATCTATCTATCTATCTATCTCAAGTGAAGCTGCGATATACATATACGATTACAATATAGATTCATGACCTAAAATACGATAAGTATATACACAGCTCAAGCATCACAGACAAATATGAACAATATGATGAGAGATTATGAAAAATGCTGCACATTACCTTGCATCCCTGGTTAGAATTATCAAAAGGTCAGTTAACCTAATTTCAGTCTGCGTTATTGAAGGTTAACAAATATCAAGATTTCATAACCAACTTGGTTGCCTAATCCGTAAAACATCTTTAAAAAAATAATAATCCGACCATGTTCATCATTACACCCTTTCATGAAGAAAGTAATAGTCAGCTACTCAGCTACTGGGGACATGATTAAACTCAGACAACTGACAGGCGGATCTTTGGCACAGAAGGGCATATGTACTGTAGCCTGTCTTAATTCACTAGGACAAAATACGTACATATTAACACCGCCAATCAATTAAGATCAGAAACTGCTATTATTATTATTATTATTATTTTAACTTTTCAATTTTTCTGTTCGATAAAATACGTTACTAAATCTTTTATCTGAGATCTGAGGTTGGTTGATTGATTTTCTTTAGCGACAGATTAACTTCTATGGATTAAATTAATGCTGAAATCTGAATATTTTGAACATAATTTTATAGAAAATCTAAGCAAGAGCCAACAACCGACCACGGTTTCGCCTAACGGTTCATCAAGGAAATTCTACTTAAATGCAAACATATGAAGAATTGCCTATTGAATTAGCCTTTCGCTTAATTGTTCTCTTAAGTTTTTAAAAAAATAAAATTGCCTCCCACCGCCTATCTTGTGTTTTTGGGGTCTTCTTCGTTTTAATTTGAGTTCCTATATATTTGCTATTTTAAATCTTAAATGTTGTTAGCCAATTTCCCTGATGAGACGGAACCGTGGGACGGTTGTTGGCTTTGCTTAGATTTTCTGTCTTAGTTTGGTCTACTGTCGTATTGAGCGCTTTAGTGTTAGGGTTTTCGGCTTGACTTTTTGTTCATGTGCTTCTTTTGTCTCATTTTTTGCTTTCCCTTATATTCTCTGCGAGTTTGTTATCGGTGGGTTATACAAGACCATTTAAATTATAGCTTGATTAATACTAGTTTTACTATTGGTATTGTTGTTGCTATAGTTAATATATATATATATATATATATATAGTTTATTGGCTGCTAGCTTGCTGCCATATCACGTAGAAAAACTGGTTCTTGCACGATCATTGAAGTCAAACAACGTCAATCCTGGTCAGTATTTAGACTGGTGACTTCTTGGGAATACCATGTGCTCTAAGCTTGGACATGCGTATGATGTAATCAATAACGACTTTTAATTGTAGAAACGAGTTCGAGATGTGATTCATTATATTCACTTACGCATGAATACCCCATGGGAAACGTAAAAATCCAACACTTCTCCCCCAATTATGGGTTAGTTAGTATCAGAAAATCCTAATTATTCCTAAAATATTCTTACAATCTAAACATATTTTATGGCTTTAAATAACATGAAAAATATTGATATACCTTAAAAAGCAAAACATACAATTAATATTTTGTTCTGTGTATCGGAATAGGTATGTATGGGGGATTAATAGTGTTTTTTAATATTTTAGCTTTCTTACCCTGATGATAGTTTGTGATTATCCTATATCTCTGCAGCGGGAATGTTTAGTGTTGGTGTATTTTCCGAAGCAGATGTTTCTCTACTCTATCATCTTTAAATTATATTCATTTCGTGATCGCTAATATTTTCCACGGTGTTTGTAAAATAAAAAAGTTTTTATATCATTGATTTATATGCCGGGGATTATTTGATTGTCATAATTCGCTACAATTGACCCCTCTATTTTGTTTCCAATCCAGAGCTCAATCAACATTGGTGACTTAGATTCTCTCTAAACAATGTGTTGGTAACGATTATTATTGATTTTTTTACTATTATTATTATTATTATTATTATTATTATTATTATTATTTTGATTTCTCCCATGTTTGCACAACCTATCAAGTCTGCGAGAAGACCTAAGGCAGGTCGTGGTGTGTTTTAATGGTTATATTTCATGATTCGTTTTTCTAACTCCCATAACATCACTAGCTTTACATAGATAATATTTTTAGTGAATGGACTGTATTTATCGAGATAGATTTTGAATTTTTTTTTCATCTGGGATTTCGAGTGATTTTTCTGTTTATTTATACTTCTATAGTTTTCCAAATTTCTTGGTTGCCATATTACATTTTGCTAATCAATCTATATCAATTAGTAGGCAAGTTTGTTTTTTTCTTTTCAGATTTTGACAAATATCTCCGGCTTATTTGCTTCAAATCTTTCTGCCTGTAAAGATGGTGTAATCTCAAAGAATTGTGAAGTTTTGTATTTTTGTAACTGGTGTTGGGTTATATGTATGCCAGTGTTTGTTAACATTTTTTCCAAAGTTTTTGCACATTGTCCAGTGTAAATATTGTCTCAATTTATCGTGACGCTTTCTATATTCATTTGGTACAAGATCAGAACATCCTAATATTAGATGGTCTACGAATTCCTGATATTTGTCAAATAATCTGCATTTTGGATCCATATTACTATGTATGATGTTTGCCTGAAAATTCCTTGTGAAAAAATTTTGGTCTTTCGCTGTAAGAATAAAGTCGTCCATTTATTTGCTCGTAACAATTTTTGAGTGTTAACTTTATCAACATCAGCTTTATTAGCGCGGTCTGAATATTAACCGTGCAGATGTTTGTCTTGTTAGCTTTGTTTCATCTGTTCAAAAGCTTTATCTGGGTTCTCTTTTTTCATGCAACAGTTGGACCTTGGATTCTGTTTTGTTTTTCTGTAGCATCTGCTAAATGCAAATATTGTTTGTATTTCAACCTTCTTTTCAATATGTGGTGCAGGGAATATCGACTCGGAACGAGTAATCGAAGAGCCAAGTGCGAATCTCAGTTGGATTCGTTGTATTCACTAACGCGCAAATAACCTTGGGAAAGGTATTAATCCGTCTTTTCTCCCTCAATCCTTAAATGAACTGACATATTGGAATCTATAACCTTGGTTGGCCAGCAGTAATGTAATGGCAACCTATTGCGGTACATCACCCCCCCAAGTCCATCGCAACTCTTTTGAGACATGATCACCCAAATATTTATCACATATATCACTTAACTGACTGATTTCATAATTAAATATTGTTTATTTCTGTTTTCGAGTTGTTTGAATAATTGTATAACGCAGTCATTTGTGGCTTCCCTGGATATTCAGAATCCAATGTTATACTCAATACTTATCGAACTTCAACTTTTGTTAGTACCGACACTTTTATTCTTCTTCGTCAATTGTGTAGCTACCCCTGCTTATGGAATGAGATCTTAATATTTTCCATTCTCCCCGTCTTCAAGTATCCCTATGTTCCCACTACGTTTACGATCTGACAGAGTTGCTCTCTTGTTGTTTACCTGTATCAATTCTATTCTGCTTCTTTTTTTCTAATGAATTCCTGTTTGAATACCAAATTCATATATTATGTTCGTTAATTTTCATTTTTCTTCATATTGTTCCTGGTTTGTGCTCATCAACCTTTGTTTCTAGAGATGAACACCATTCTTTTCCGCATTTCTCGTCGTATCACTGTCGCTTTTCTATCGTTGTTTATATTTTCTATTCCCCGCTTGCTACATTCACTCACTATGTGGTTAACCTTTTCGTACTTTGTTTCACAAAAGTTACGTTGGCCGCTTTCCTGTTTTCTCTATATTGACTTTGATACAATTGTTGCTGATTCATATGTTCTTCCCTGAAAAGGATTCCGGTTCTCATAATTTTTTTGTTGTCTGCATTTTGTTGCTATTAATAGTCATTTGTTGGGCGATCATTATGAACCCGGATATAGAGAAAAGTTTGTCGTCGTATCGTAAGTCATCTGTTTCAAATACACATGATTCTATTATTAGAATTAATATGATTCTGCTAGAGTAAGGTTTTGAGTCAGCTCTAATTACAGTATTTTCATAGTTCCTTATGAACTCCCGTGGTCTTTACATCGACTGCACCCTGTCGTATAATGCAATAATTAATTAGTTTGCTCATTTCCTATTTACTTTCATTTGATAAAGCAGTCATCAAGCGCACCGATCCTTACGGATCAGTCATCGGATCATTTATTTTTAATTTTTGACAGGTAAAAATAATAATAATCGTCATCACTGCGTGGGTTTTTATACTCATGCCCAATGAGATATTAATCGTGCGAAACTTAAATTACTAAATTAATTTAGCTAATTATTGTATAGACATTTTAATAGGCATTTTTACTCAATTCCACATTATACTGTTACAAAATTTGTCTGCAATTTTTGCTGCGAAATGTCATTACGTGTCTTTACAAAGATTGCTTTTATTTCTTTTTTTTTTTGCAGCAAGTTTCATCTTTTACAAGGCTTGGAGCCTACCGCGGTAGAGGGTTATTTTAGGAGGCAGTTTGTGTGGATAGAAGTGAAAGACAACGATTGAGACTCGGCTTGAGCAGGTTAAGATTGTAGTGATCCAGGAAACATCTCCTTGATAGTCTGTGCTACAGAGTAGTAGTTCGCGGGAAGAAGCAGCTAGAGTAGAACTTGCTTTTCACCGGATGGAATATGGGTGGTTTGCTGCTAAGTAAGTGACGTGGCGTGTCCTTGCCTTTAAGTCTGGAATTAACGGGACCAATACACTTTACGGGGAATTAGAGATAGAACAATGGAAGGCTTGCCACATCCCACCTGTAAAAGAGAAATTATGGAGGGAGGAATACAATTCGACATCCACAATAAGACGCTTTTGAACTCCGTCCGAGCTGGAGAGTGAGATTTGAGCAAATCCAACCCAAATATGACATCAGTACTATATTTTTGTTAGCTGTGGTTTTTGTAAATTTGGAGGATTTCAGGAGGTACCAGATACTTACTGGAACTGTACAAGTAACCGATCATTTTACATGCATGCATAGCAATAGATAGATTCTCATTTGAATTGGCAGATTTCGTACC
This sequence comes from Ascarosepion bandense, assembly GCA_037127315.1. NCBI lineage: Eukaryota > Metazoa > Mollusca > Cephalopoda > Sepiida > Sepiidae > Ascarosepion > Ascarosepion bandense. The sequence continues at coordinate 1,167,197 of JBBBDQ010000249.1, forward strand.
TAACTAAGAGAAGTTCAATGTCCAAGTGAGACGGTTCTAATAACGATTATTAAGATGATTTCAAACGAATAAACACTTTAAATACCCAGAAAGACTATTCTTCATTTGACGCTCTAGGCTGGTGCTAAAAATTAGAGAGATTCATCAAATAGCAAAAAACACATCAATTGAAGACTTCCAAAAGTAACGACGACAAAAGGAATAGCACATGAAACTGGAATAGAAAATAATGACATATTCAAGCTGGTACCAATCTTGATCGAAATCACTGGAAGGACACTGGAAAGAGAGATAAAGTATACTGCCACTATGCAGAGCATAACAGATTTACAGTTTCTGGGAAAAAACGCATTATCTGGCTTGATCAACAGTCTAAATATGAACCTTTTAAACTATTTACATGATTCGGATTATTTTCCTCACTTTTGTTGCAATTTGTACGATGTTTCGGCTGTTGTACGCTCCGGCCTGTTTCAGGTGCTAGGAATTTTGAACCCTTTATTACAATCATTGGGGTATATCATTCTCATTCCTTGTGCGAAGCCGCTTTTAGTAACACCTGAAGAAGGCTGGAGCGTCCACTGCCGAAACGTTGTACAAATGATAACAAATTTGCGGGCAATAGTCCGAATGATGTAAATAGTGTTAATACAACCTCATCTTAGAAATATCGAAAATCAATTACTTTTTGCTCACCAATCCTCGGCGACGATTACTTGTAACGTCGTCCGACTATATGCAATGTCGTCTTCAAAATAGTTCAGTCAACCCAATCACAGATTTTGTGTTCTTTCAACACCCAGAGGTATTATCTGTATTTTATACTGCATTTATGCTGAGCGGAACTTATTTAAGGTTTCTGGATGAGATCATATTATCCGATGTAATCAACAGTTAGAACAAGACCAGTACGCTCAAAACCTCGGTCACAATGACTTTCTGTTAGTTTAACCATGAAGGACATCTAAATAGTTTCGTCTACCCAATTTTACTCATAAGACTTGAAATTATATGAATTCCCTGCAGTTTTCAAAGGTACGGAATGCTGACATCTCATCTCCAGGCTGATAACGACCAGAAGTCACATTTCTGACAAATCGATAATGACAAGTTTAGAAACTGGGCGTCAGGGTTGGAAAGTAAACGTTCTAACCTCCAGATCATATACTGCTTTTGGGAAAGGCACAAATACAGTCGCCTCTAACTATAGACAGAGTACACAGACTTGGGCAAGAGGTAGTCTAAGATAATAATAAAAAAAACAAATTTTGAATTCTAACCTGAGGTGGATTTTTTAAACTTCGTAGTGCGTTGTAGTGCAGTGTATCGGCTCGGAACTCCAAATCGGGAAGTCAAATTCCATTTGAATTTCTTGAATTCACTTACGCACAAATATCCTTGGGAAGGTATTAATCCGTCGGTTCCCATCATTTATGGGTAAAATAATAAGAGAGATTGGGTTTTATAACCTTGGCTGGCAACCAGTCTACCGCAAATATCAATGACAACTTACTGCAGGATACTCTTCTGGCCCAGTTAGTCATGTCTCTATCGAGACATGATTGCTCAAAGCGTGTATCACGTATGGCACTTAACTGACAGTGTACTGTGATCTTTTCCCCTATTGTCTTTATAATATAATCAAATTATGTGTTGCTACGCTAGTAGTTTAGTTCTAAACTGAAATGTGTGCTCTCACCTGTGTGTCTTTATGCGTGTGTGTTTATAAGGCATGTGTGTGTATGTGTATTTTAGGGCATGTGTGTTTTTGTGCATTTTAGGGCGTGTGTGTTCGCGTGCGTGTGTGTGAATATTTGGGTTTAATATATTCAATCCCGAGAAGGGTTTCTTTTGTGAATTTGTGATATCCCCGCACCATTTTGACGCTAATCTTATCTCTGAAATGTGTGGTTAGTTCAATGAAAGCCATCATATCCTCAAGCCAATTATTAACAGTTAATACACTAAAATCTAGCCACTGGTTGTAACCTTTGTTTGTAAAACTTCATCGGTCTTCGTCCCATCTATGTGAAATGTGTCCTGTTTTGGATCTGAAGAGATGATCGCAGTCACCACATAGCATCGCGTCTTTAAGGTATGGAGTGCTCTGGCTTTTCTGGTGGTTGGGATCTCTCTTCGTCTTTTATATTTGTTTTCTGATGTTTTCGAAGGATGTTGTATTTTTGTAGACTGAACTCCTCCAATTACTCCATTCTGCAGCTTTCGAATCCAGATTAAACAGATCGATTTCTGTCATCAGAAAAGCGTTTTTGAACTGATATTTAACTTAACAACGTGGGGATCCACATGGTTTCTTGTCATATGCGAGTGCCGAGAAGAGGACTTTTTTTGTTTAAGTAGGCGGATGTCTGGTTTTCGGGCCAGTTGTCTAGCTCGTCTATGTCGGTGGCGAGTCATGACTACGCTCTCCATTTTTACTTCGTTGCATGCGGTCCGGTTTTCATAGGGGTAAAAGATATACTGTATTTTCGTAAAAAGGCAGAGATCAGGAGAGTGAAACTTTAAACCTAGATATATATTCCGATCCTAGGCATGAGTGCTGATCCATGTGCAAATTATTCACTCATTTTTTGCATGTATTAATCTAGTTAATTGTTATGATTTACTAATGTAGTTGTTAGGACGTATATTATTTTCTAAATACTTCTGGAGAAAATTAGTAAAGAAAAACATCTACCAAATCTTCATCGGTGAAACTGCATTATACTGATGCTATTTTTTCTTTACGGTTTTATGTTTGCTGGGTGCTGTAAAGTTTCCTACCTAGCAGAATGCTAAATATACAAGGGTAGGCTGAAGAGTTCATAGATGACTTTAAATTATTTTATCGATACTTTTGTCAGGAATTATATTTATTGCACTTTCATCTGCTTTAAAGGTCTTTTTTGGGGGTCGGTTGGAAAATGCATAGGCTGACCAATATAAAAATGCATGTCGATACACAAGTTAGTAGACTAAAAATCATCTCATCTGAGGCTGACGAAGCAAACTTCGCTTCCGGGATTGAAAAGGACTTCCAATCTGTGGTGGACTGGAGAAATGAATGGTAAATTTTAATGCGTCCAAAACGAATCAGCTGTCTGGTAACTATCATAGACAATCGCTCCTAACCCCACACACCCAATAGCATGGTTCAGGCTAGTCTTCCAGAGAGCCAAACACTGCGAATCCTTGGCCTAACTCTCTGAGCAGACCTCAAAAGGAATGACTATATTGAATTTATAGCTAAATCCGCTGCTAAGAAGGTCGGTTCACGGTGCAGGACCAGGAAGTTTTTCCGGTTTCAATCTATATTGCACATATATAAATCTACCATCCGCCCGTGTATTGAATACTGCTGCCACATCTGCTCTGGTGCCATTGTTATTCACCTCGGTGTTCTTGACAAGATCCATCGGAGAATCTGTAAAGTGATCGATCCCGACTTGGCAGCTCGACTGCAGTCACTCTCTCACCGGCATGACGTGGCTTACCTGTGTATCTTCTACAAATGCTTTCACGGCTTCTGCTTCAATGAACTTTGCTCACTGGTGCCACCTTAGTATGAATATACTCGAGCTACTAGACTAGCAACCAAGTCCCACCCTTTTACAGTGAAACGGATAAAATGTAACCTCATTTTCTACTCTTCAGCTTCTTTTCTCGCACTTCCCGCCTGTGGATTAGCCTTCCATATACTTGCATCCAATACAGCTACAATCTCCAAGAAGTAAATGTAAGGTCAATAGTCATATCCCATTTCACTGACTCTCAATCTTTCTCTCATGCTCTTTTTTACATCCACTTCACCCCATCATACCAGTATTCTCATCTTTATATTACCGTCTTCCTGACACCCCCTATAACCTGCCCCTCTTTTCATCCCTTTCCCCATATGTAAACCCCAACGCAACAGTGGCAGTAAAACTGCCTTGCTTGGTGAAATAATTAAAAAATTATCAAAATACAAAACCCTACCGACCACTTCTAGTTACGCTTACATATCGTTTAGTCTACCAGCTGGTGTGTCAATTATATCTTGGTCAATCTATGAACTTTTAAGCCGAACGTTGTATGTGAACATGTGTAGGAATAGAGACAAATTGATAAATATCTATTTCTACGGATCATTCAAATTAAGTGTGGGATTATGGATTGTGAATTTTGTGTTATGGATTTACATGCCTTCATCTTTTGATCGGTTTTTAATAGATATAATAATGCAAATATATTCTAATTCCAAAATAATTATTTATAATTTTATTTTTGTGTCTGTGGTCTTAAAGTGCATTAAAATCTGGTGTTTGACAAATCTTTCATTTCTTGCTATCATTAGTAAATTTGCAGACGTTTGCGTGATCATTGGTGAACACATTTCTTTTACGTCGTTATTGTTATATTCGCCAGATTAAGTCGGTTATGGTTTGATACATATTATTTCTTCTATTGATGCTTAATGCACCCAGTACCGTTGCTATTATATTTATAGCCATTCCCATTCCAGTAACAAAGACAATTATTTCTACATTGCTATTCGAAATGTTTTTGTAACGTTTACTAATTTAGCATTTTTAGTAGTTATTAAGAAACAGGTGACACTAGACCTCTTAAAATTATCTGCTTTCTTATAATTCTATCTGATTTCAATAATGCTCTCTTCCAGATTATTGGCTTTCTGTCTATTGTAATTGTTCTTTTTGTTCCACTAATTATAAAAAAACAGCAACTATTGTCCACTTTATAGTCAATAATTCTTTAACTATCACTATTATTATTATTATCAATATTATTTGTATTTCTTTTATTTTGTTTTCATGTCTCAAGAAGCACAATAAGGATTGGCAAGACTACCTCAGACTACATCAACCTTGAAATATGAACGTTATCAAGAACTGGCAGCACCTGTCCATATTGGTTCACTTAAACACACAAAGTGGGATCGGTAGAGAGCATAAAGTCGGACACCACTTACGAAATTGCAATGGGGTAAGAGTCCTGTTAAAGGAAGTCGGTAGAGAGGCAGCTGCTGTTAAGTGTTGAAACATGATTACCTTGAGCAAAACTTTAAGCATTGAAAAAAAAAAGGGAGAAAAAGCAAAGTAAATTGCACCGATTCCTCTTCCTATATTGGTCGCTGTTTTCCGAATCAGTACAGAAATTCTATGATTTAATAAATTTATAACAAAAATAGAATGGCGTACGTATTCAATCGATAAGCAGACGCACAGGCCATTGGGAATGAGTTCAATTCAACCTGTGTGTTCCAGAAATGCAGTCTTGTATAGCCGTCGTTCAGCAAAATCCATAGCTGTATTGAATCGACGATGTCTCTTTTAAAAGATAATGACACAAATTGATATTTAATGAATATTTTAGAAAATATCACTTGAGTCTAAGTTGCCGAATGAATATAAATTTTTGTCAAAAAATATTTGCAACAGCTGATCTCAGCATCAGATTTAATGCTAGTTATATATTACTATACCTATAAATGCAGATATATTTAATTTATGCTTAGTCAATATATAGTAGTTTTCACAAGAAATCAAATCTAAGTAAGCACCAAATTTTAACACTTTCTCTGAATCATTATAGATTGCAAACATACATTATTCAGAATAGATTATTTCATCTTTGATTTCCAATTCTCTTTAATCAGTTTAAGTCTTCAAAGCGTATCGTATCAAATACTCAGTAAAATGCGGAAATACACACACACGCCCACACACAGCTTTATTTTGATATTTTTTGGGTTTGCTGGGACAATTAAATTACCTCATCAGATCCGATGACCGATGACCAGATAATAGAGAATGCTTGTTTTTATATATATATATAGTCTTTATCTCGTAGCTAATTATTAAGTGGGCTTATTTTAGGAAAAAGACCACAGAGTTGTCCGTATAGACTTATGACTAAATGATTTGAAACACTTACAGAAGACTGTACCAAATGGCGATGTTCAATCACCAACAAAACCAAACCCTTGGAAGTCACCAGAAAAGAAAAATAAGTTAAAAGTCTTTTTTAATCGCTTCCTTCATGATGATGGTATTGTAACTAACTAGACAACATTTTGCAAGGAAATTCCGATGGTAATGTTGGTGGAGGACAAGGTTGTTCTTGACGAACCTATCGTTCTTGTTAGTTCTTTTTCTTTTCTGGTGACTTTCGAGTATTTGGATTCGATGGTGATTGAATATCGCCACTTGGTACGGTCTTCTGGAGGTGTTTCAAAATATTTAGTCCATTCGAATCTTTGACTCGTTGTAACTTCGAAGAGGGCAATACTCTAGTCTTTTCCCTGAAATTATCCCACTTAATAAGACATGTTGTGTAATCCTTGACACTTTCATTCTTGTTACTTCTCTTGGTTGTTGAAGATTGTGTTTGATGTTTAACAGTTTGATGCTTTGTTTGTTGACTCTTTCCACGATTTTAGATGTTGCTCACATCGTAATTCCATGTAAGTTTAAAAAATGAAGTAAGCTTCTACTAGGAAAAACGTCTTTATTTTTGTATATCGCGACGATATACAGGATAGATTTTGCCAAGTAGAAACGATAGCAGCTTTATAGAACATACTTTTTTAAGTTCAAGTCTTTGTTGTTGGAATCGCGTTTTATTATTAGGACTGATATAAAATATAATAGGCATTACAGACTTCAATGTTGCGGATTCCGGATGAGGAACCGCAAAAATAATGAACAACAAAAACAGGTATGGAGATAAAAAAGTAGGTTATATTGAACGTAATATACAAACTGGAACGCGGGATAGTCACGTCAGGAATACTATTCGTAGAAATAAATATACACAAATCTTGAAGTGAAATAGTATGTACGGGTGACTTATTCTACCTGACTGGAGCTCAGAGCTAGTGTGGTCTCTGTGCGACTGCGATATCTGTCGGAACTTCGATAACTGTAACAGATCTTTACGATTACTCTCCACTGTAAACCTGCAACTACAACTGAGAGTCCAGATCAAGATCTTCTACTACTGTTGTCTCTATGACAGGATTATATGTAGACTCAGTCGAGTCTATTATCATATACAAAAAGGGGAGATCCGACAACATTCAGTATATGTATTTTGAAACTCATATCCTAGCAACTGGGGACGAGATATAAATCATTTTAGGCCAGGTAACCGACCGCAGAAGCTTTAATGATAATCGCAAACAAGATAATCACCAACGAAAATAAATGAAGATAAATATGAATGGATGAGAAATAAGTTCTGGACAAGATACAAATAAGAGAGAAAACGATGCAAAAGAACAAACTGAGGACAGAAAGCTAAAGAAATAAGCAACAAATGCAGACTGGCTAAAGAAGAATTGCCGAACGAAAATTGTGCTTATAGAATGTGTATCTCAGGTAAAAAAGATATGCATAAAAAGTAAGAGAACTAACAGAACAAACCTAATGTTCATGAACAGGCTGCGTAAAATCCAAAGTCGGAACACTGATATTATAGAAATGAAAATACATCAGTGATGTACGGAAAATATCGAGAACAACCGGCAATAGACAAAATACCGATAGACAGGAAGTATTAACAACCGAAGAGGAAGCTGCACTGGCCAGATAGAACGGAAACAAAGTGGCAGAACCAGACGGAATCGTAATAGAGATACTGGCAGCCTTAGACGATTTTGGCATATACAAGATCACAGAAATAATAAATGAAAGCTAAAAATGTGGTGAAATACCGGAAAAGCTTATTATATCTATTTTTCTAGCACTGCCTTTCTGGCGCAGTGTGATCTTCTGGAGAATCAGATGAATGAGCTACATAAAAAAAATCTCATCACCGGAATTCTGATGAACAGAGCACTCAGAAGAAATAGACCGGAGCTAGAAGAACAGTGCAGATTCGTCAATGACACTGGAACAGGTAACGCAATGCTAATGAATCTAATATTATCAGAAAGTGCAATACAAATGTAGAAGAATGTGCACCTGTGTTTTATAGTTTACGCAATTGCGTTCGATAAAGTAGGCTACAAAGATCTTTTATAGCCATTCATCAACCTTGACATACTCGAGAAAGATTTTAGAATAATCAAGAATTTACACTAGCAGTAAAACATCTGCATAAAGATAAGAAAAGAGTTCCGCAGATATACAAAAATAAAAAGAGAAGTCTAAAACAATATATGTTATCTTACCGGATTTATTCAATCTATACAGCAAAGCAGTTCTGAGTGAATTATAATTCCAACCAGGATTCATTATTAGCGGTCAAAATTTTAACATTTTAAAGCATCTAGAAGACGCAGAGTTCATAGGAGACACGGAAAGGAAACTACAAAATCTACAGAAGATTGCAAAGGAAATCAAGAAGAAAGGATTACGTATAACTATAAAAAGTCGAAACGCATTGATATCAGCAAAAAGATTATCCCAAAATGCAAATTACAAATCGGGCATTTTTCTTCTTCTATGTGCCTTGTCCGTGCAGGACGTAGGCGATCATGGTTTTCCACGTCTCCCTATCCCTGGTGGCTCTTAGCGCGCTTTCTTACCCTTTGTGTGGCCTATTAGTATCAGATTCTCCAAGCCCTCCTTCCTCATTTCATGTACCAGGAAATTAATCTCTCTTGTTCTGATGCTCAGTTTTAATTTCCTTTTCATTTCAATCCTTTCCAAAACCTCATCATTGCTCTCATGCTCAATCCATGATATTCGCAGCATCCTTCTGAAGAACCACATTTCAGTTGCTTCAAGTTTTAATCGGTGATACAAAAATCAAACAATTACTGATATTTGAATATCTGGGAAGTGTTCTAAAGTGTGACACTGAAATCTGAAAACATAATGAGATGGACAAAGATGAATTCCAAAAGCTAAGGAAAGTATTAAGTCACAGAACAAATTAGTCAAAAAGAAAGAGAAGAATACTGAACTGTTACGTGATATATGTTCTTCTATTTCGCAGCGAATGCTCTTGAAGGCGAAGGAGAGACTTGAAGCAGCACAATGGTAGACTATAGAAAGATACTTAGAAAAACATGGGCCGAACTTGTGAGTAACGACGAGGTTTTAGAGAAAATAGAAACAAACAAGAAACTTAACACCAGGAAGTTGCAGTTCAAATTTCTGGGGCAAAGAATGAGAAAAGAGGGCTTGGAAATCCTGATACAGATTGAGGGAAAGAGAGACAAAAGAAAGTAACGCTTAACATACTTGATAAGCTTTAGTACATGAAGGGTAGAACAGGGTTTGAGAAACAACAAAAAAACAAAACTTATTAAGAGATACAAGGGGAAAGAATATATTGAAAGCATGATCGCTTACGTCCTGAAGGTGAATGAACCAAGACCGCTGAGCGGATATCACTCAGGCTGTCTCCGATTACGAGTTTTTTCCAGATATCTAGATGTGACTTCAAAATCTCCTCATCTCCCTTACATTCAAAATTAAGAAAAGCTCTATCGACACCATCATTCAAAATAGCAATTTTCAAAAGAAAATCTAACCGATACAGCAAACGAAATTTTTTAAAGTATTTTATTAAGTCTCTCTTTCCGTACAATTGTAATATTTTCGTAACAAAAACAAATCGATAATGTTTAAATAACGTTCAGACCAGTGGTTCGAAACGTTTTTTAACCCATGAACCACTTTTACTCTTAATTGCTTTTGGTAGCACCTCATATCCATTCGATGAAAAAAAAAGAATCAATTTAATATTTAATTTCTTAGAGTATCTATAATAATGTTTTGATCTTTAAAACAAAAATGCATAGAATTTATATGATTTTTCTCGAAAAGGTCTTCAAGGATAAGATCTTCATCCAAGGCTCTAAAAAGTGGGCTGTGAACATTTTCTTATTTTATATTTTTCCTTTTTTTTCTTTTTTCGTTTTCGGTTTTTGTATTTATTTATTTTTTCGGTGCTGGAACAGTTGCCTCTTCAAAATAAGAGGTTTTCTCTCCATTTTTAACATTGAGCATATCTGATACTTTGTCCCCAACTGAGAGATCTATTTTATTACATTATTTCTGTGTAAAGACTTAGTTTCCTGTTCCTTAATACAACGTCTCTTTTCTAGTTTTAACGTTTGTCTGCATTGGCAATTCCAGATGTTTCACAATTTCTAATTTTTAATTCAAATACCTGGGAAGTGTTTTGACAGAGGATGAAAAATTCGATACGCAGATCCAAAGACGCATTGGCATGGCCAAAGACGCATTTCAGAATATAATTAGAGTACTGAAAGACATAAAAATCTCAATAGAAACAAAGAAAAGAGTGCTGCATTTCTAAGTGATATCTGTCCTTCTGTATGGAAGTGAGTGCTGAAAGAACTCATCAGAGTTAAAGGAGAGACTTGAGTCAGCAGAAATGTGGTTTTACAGAAGGATGTTGAGGATGCCATGGACAGAGCACATGTGCAACGATGAGGTGTTGGAAAGGATGCAAACGAGAAGGAAACTGATAATAAATATCAGGAAGAGACAAATGAGATTCCTGAGACATGTAATGAGGAAGGAAGACCTGAAGAACTTGAAACTCCCATGTCGGATAAATAGAGGAAGAGACAGGGGAAAGCTTCGAGAGACTTTCTTGTTAGGTCTGAGCAAATGGTTGACGGAGCGGGGCTTAGAAAAGATACCAAGAGAAAAAATATTGAGAGCGACAAGAGACATAACAAAGTGGAAGTCCATGGTCGCTTATGTTTTGGAGGAACACGGCACATGAACAAGATGACGATGAAGAAGAATTTTTAATTAAAAATTAATTTTTAGAGCATTCATTTATGAGAAGTCTTTTTAGGGGCAACATTTACTATTTTTATTTAATCTTATTATTCTTAATCTTAATTGATATAATTCATTTATTTTTTTTACTAATTTCACCCTAAGCAAGGCAGGACGGTCACTAATGAGTAGGGGGTTACAGCGAGAGACAAACTAGGTAAAGGGGGTGACGAAAAAGGATAGGAGAGGATGGGGTTAAAGGAATTAAAAGAAGTTTTTGGTGATTGTAGCTATGAGAGAAGCAAATAAATGAAAGGGAGTCCGACAGGTGGGAAATACGATAAAGAAAAATGAAAAAAGAGTCGCTTACATTTAAATACTTCAATTGTAAATGGTGGGAACCTAGATGTGGTCGTGCCACCTGGGAGAAAAACTCACCAGAGTAGTTGCCATGAAATATATATATATATATATATATATATATATATATATATATATATATATATATAACCCCCCCCACAAAAAACGAAAAATATATAGTTAAAATAAAAATGATTAGATTCTATTAATATTAATTTTATAATATTAAAAATGATCCAGGTGGAGGTATCGATGTAAATAGTATTATCTATTTACAGACCCAAATATTTGAAATAATATTTTGTTTTGTTCTTAATCGTTGCTGAAGAAGCGAGATGTTTTTCACTGAAATAGATAATCAGCTCATGAAAACTAAGGAATTTATATATATATATATATATATATATATATATATATATTAATCCATATGACGCTTTAATTTTTAAGCGTCTTGCGTGCACACATGTTAGGTGGGCCACTTATTCTAACATTAATTTTCGTAATTTCTTGAATTCTGCAAATAGGGCTCTTCGACAGGTGTTATCAAGCTTGTCTCGCTATATCAGTTACCACTGAGTGTTCCACACTTTCATCCTTATGCGACATCTAATTTATACTTAGAAAATAGCTTGGACACTTCGACGAGTTGTATTGGTTAGCATGCTTGTTTTTCTAGATCAATTACGACTGAATAGTGACTTCGCAACACAAGTGGTGTTCTACACACATTTATCCCCATGCCACACCTAAGCTACGCTTAGAAAATCATTAAGACTATTCTGGCACTTTTGCCGGAGAAATTTCATAAAAAAATTGCTCAATCCCATGCACCTAATTAGTTCCTTTTCTTTATGAGGGTTTTGAGGTAATTACCAGGTGTCTAACCTGTACTCAAATGGGAAATTGCCGAGGGTGTTTATGCAATTTTCCACAGTAATGCCGATAAATTTACTTTAAAATGTCCTTGTGTCGAAATCGGTTGCGACGCGAGTGCACTGGAAAATCATCCATTGAATCCTAAAAATATCTTTCCTTTTAAGTTTTCTCTAATCAATTGTATTTTTCTGATCTACCATATCATATTTAGTCAGCTTTTTTGGTTTTTCGTACTGCCCTAATTATTTTATCTTTTGCAACAATCTGTTGTTTATTAGTTATTTGATACACAACTCAATGGTTTCGAAGGGAAATACTATTCCTTCCTCATTTCTTTTCTCATAAAATCTATTGACATATTTAATTGTGTAGAGATCAGTCAGTTACGTACCATACGTGATAAACGTTTAGATGATCACGTCTCGAAAGCAACACGACTGGCTAAGGAGTAGATTTTTCCTGCAGTAGGTTACCATCACTTTCTGCGGAAGACTGTTTGCCAACCAAGGCTATAGAAACAAATCTGTCCTTCTTTTTAACCCATAGCTGAAGAGAGAAGCGATGGGACAATATCTTTCTCAAGGCTATTAACGAGTAAGTGAATGCAACTGATTCAACTGAAATTCGAACTCGGCTCTCCAGTTTCTCGTTCCGAGCTGATATTCAGTGCATGCTTTATTTCATATTCTCTAATTCGAAGTTAATAATTCTCTTTTGAACTTTAGGAAAGTTACAGATTTTACCGTGAATATCAGTTTTATAATTCAGCTTATTCCTTTGTTTTGTTTTAGTGAGAAAAAGGAAAGCATAAAAAATAAGAAGAAAGAAAAAAGGAAATATTTTCCGAGATAATAATGCACTCATGCATTTAATAACTTCTTCAGCGAAACGATAAACCTTGTCGGTATTTAATAGTTTCCTTTTTATCCCCTTTTCTTTCTTTAGTTAACAGCCGGCATTCATATGTATGATTATAATTGCAATATTTTATTAAAGTTGCTCAGATATGTAACGATGAGTATTTTAACGTAGTAGAACTTGCATAGAGCTTGTTTAATCGGTTCAATAATTATAATAAATTTTTAAAAAGTCGAAATAAAAATAACCTGAAGTTTTCACGTGTATTAACCACTGTTCTTCTTCTTCTAGTTGCCCTGTCCCTTCAGGACGTAGGCGATCATGGATCTCCACGTCTCCCTATCCCTTGTGGCTCTTAGTATGTTTGTTCCTGTTGCTCCTTGCAACCCCCGTTCCGTCATCCACCTGATCAGACCCTGCAAATATGTTATCCGCTGCCTTCCTCTGTCCCTCCTTCCTTCTATCTGTCCAGTCAGTATCAGGTTCTCCAGGCTCTCCTTCCTCATTGCATGTCCCAGGAACTTCAGTTGTCTCTTCCTGATGCTCAGCATCAATTTCCTTTTTGTTGCCATTCTTTCTAACACTTCGTCGTTGCTTGTATGCTCAGTCCACGATATCCGTAGCATCCTTCTGTAGAACCACATTTCGGCCGCTTCCAGTTTTGTCCTCATTTTCGATGATATTGTCCAGCATTCACAGCCGTATTGAAGAACTGACATCACGTAGCCGTCTAGCACTCTTTTCTTCGTTTCTATTGAGATTTTCCTGTGTGTTATATTTTCTATTGTTGAATCTTCTTTAGAATCTTCATTCTACTCCTACTTATTTTATCTTATAATCATTTCACCCTAAGCAAAGAATTTTTAATACCACAGGTGCGCAAGTGGTATTAAAGCATACGCATACTAAGAAAGTGATGAGAAAAAGGAACATGTTATACGGCTTGTCAGAGAATGGGTTAGAGAAGGATGAGAATCCCCGTGTGAGGAGAGATGGTGAGAATAGAGTGGACGAAGAAAAGAACATAAGGGAAAGGATGCAAGTCAGAGAGGTAGGAGATGGCAGTTGACCTTACATTTAAATTCTTGTAGCCGTCAGGGAAGCAAATATACGGAGGGGAATTTCACAGGCGGAAAGTGCAAAAAAAAATAAGCTGCTAGATTAAAAGTTGAGGTTACATTTTATTGTTTTCAATGTAAAAACGTGGGACCTAGTTGCTAGTCTAGTAGCTCGAGTAAATTCATGCCGAGGGAGCTAAGTTCGTCAGAGCAGAAGCCGTGAAAAGATTTGTAGAAGAGACAGAGGGAAGCCCCATTACGCTGGTGAGAAAGTGTCTGCAGCTGAGCTACCAAGTCGAGTTCGATCACATTGCATATTCTCCGTTGGATTTTGTCAAGAAATCCGAGGTGAATAGCAAGGACACCCGACCAGATGTGACAGCAGTAGTCTTCTTCTTCTTCTTCTTCTTCTTTTTCTTCTCACCGTGTTCACTGCGGTCGTTAGCAATCAAAGTTCACTACAATTTTCTGTCCTTTATAATTCTATTAGTATGTGTCTTTTTGTTTTCCTTCCTAAACCCGTACTTTCATACCAATTACAAGAGATAGGTTATGAGATACTTTACACAGTTTCTCTTCTTTCAATATTTCCTTCTTTTCTTCTATGTGATCTGTCACTTCAGGACGTGGGTGATCATGGTTCCTCACGTCTCCCTATTCCTTGTGCCTCTTTGTATGTTTTCTCCTGTTACACCACACAAACCCCTTTCCGTCATCTACCTGATCAGACCCTGCAGATATGTTATCCGCCACCGTACTCTGTTTCTTTTTCCTTCTATCTGGCCTGTCAGTATCAGGTTCTACAAGCACTCCTTCCTTATTGCATGTCCCAGGAACTTCAGTTGTCTCTTCCTGATGCTCAGTATTAATTTCCTTGTTGTTGCCATTCTTTCCAACACCTCATCGTTGATAGCATGCTCAGTCCACGATATCCGCAGCATCCTTCTGACACGACCGGCAACTTTGGACTAGAGGATCGCGACGAACGAGGAAAAAAATGGGTCTAATAGTTCACACCAAATGACCAGGTAATTACTAACACGTGGTTTCAAGAACACCCACGACATCTATGGACATGGAGAAGCCCAGGAGGCGACAAGAAGAACCAAATAGACTACATAACTATAAACAAGAGATTCAGGAACGAAGTGGTTCAATGCAAAACATATCCAGGTTCCGACTACGGAAGTGATCATGTCCCAGTCATCTGAAAACTAAGGAGAATAAAGAACCTCAGCACATCACCAACGTTGCAATGCAACACGCTTGAGAGTGACCTCACCCCGCAGAAAGGATGCACTAACAGCCTGAGAAAGAAATATGAAGAACATATTAGAAAAGGACACTCAAAATGGGACTCACTAAATGAAGCGGCGGTGACCTCAGCAAACAACATTGCCCCAAAGGAAATCAGACGCAGAAGAAAAAACGAGTGAATGACTGGAGAGATTCTCCACATGATGCAAAGGAGACAAAAAATAAAGCCAAGGCATGGAGGAGAGTAAAAGAAACTACTCAGGGAGATAAGGAACAAATGCAGACAGGCTAAAGATGAATGGCTCAACAACAAATGCGCAGAAGTAGAGTGACTGAGCAGGACCAATAAAGCAGAGATGCATATGGAGATAAGAGAACTGACAGGACAAAAAACCTTCTCCTCAACAGGATGCATAAAATCCAAGGATGGAACAATCATATTGGATAAAGAGGAAATACTCTAGCAATGAGAAGAGTATATAAAGGATCTTTTTTGCGACAGGAGAGAATCACCGAGAATACACAAGGAGGAGGATAAACCGGAAATATTAAAATCCGAAGTGGAAGCTGCAATGGCCAAACTGAACAGAAACAAAACAGCTAGTCCAGACGGTGTCGTAATAGAGTTAGCCCTGATAGCCCTGGAAGAATATGGCACAGAAAAAATTACCGACATAATAAACGAAATTTATAATAGTGAAATAATACCAGACGACCTATGCAAGACGATATTTGTAGCACTGCCAAAGAAACTAGGTGCAAACGAGTGCAAACCACAGAATTATCATTTTATTGAGTCACATTGCAAAACTGATTGTCAGATTCCTGATGAATAGAACAAGAAGCAGAATCAGGCTAGAGATAGGGCAGGAACAATGCGGTTCGTCAAGGTGGGTTAGTGATAAGATCACTTCTTCAGTTTAATAACTTGTGGTTATTAATGTGTTTTAGTATAAGAAGCTTTTCTAGAAGAAATAAGTTACATCTTTTCCCTTTTCAAAACTTAAAATGGAATTAGATTATATGAATTACACAATTAATTTATACTTTTTTTAAATCTTTACTCTATTAAATCTATAATTTCTACTTTACATTAACCAGCAACGCAAGATATCAAAGATGGTTAATGTCTTTATGTTAACGTCCCTGTAACCTTTCTGAAAATGGCTCATGTAAGCCGAAATCTTAGAAACAGCATAAAAAAAATGTTCAAATGTTGGACAATTTTTGTCTTTATTTTCTCCTGAAATTAAAGCCAGAATACGATGATTCGAGCTGTTCATTAGTAAACATACGTTATATTTAGTTATATATGTTCAGAATATATATATATATATATATATATATATATATATATAGATAGATAGATAGATAGATAGATAGATAGATAGATAGATAGATAGATAGATAGTATCCCATACTAAAATGAAAATAAAATATTAATGTTTGGTTATATCTTTAATATGTATAAGGCTCTCTCTCCTTATATACATTTACTAAATTCATATGCGGCTCTTTTTCATATACTTACATGCATGTTTGTATAACGAAAATTACGCGCACACACACATGAATATTTTTGTGCGTTTATAATCATATACATTTTTACGGATGTCTAAACTGTGCTTGCATATTCAACGTTGGATATCGCCGTCAAGATATACTGATTAGTTTCTGCAACAAAATAACACAGGGTCTTGGCTTTTCGTGAACTTGACTTAGGAGAAATATCATGGCATTAGTTCAATCTGAAGCATAAAAAGGTTTGGACACTCCTATGCATGTTACCATTAGCGTCAAACACAGAAGGCCCCCTTTAAAAAAGAAGAAAAAGAAAGACATTATTTCAAGTTTGCGATCCACACCTAGCTTGGACAATTAATGATAAGACCAATCGGAGACCTGCATATAAGATTACACAGTTGAAATTAATATTCCTATTATTTCAGCTCATTTGGACCCTTCTGAACTGCAGTTATGAACACAAGTGAGCGTAATGATCAGCCACAAACTTTCTCTCCTAATTATTTATGTATATGCATGTATGTGTGTGAGTATATATATATATATACACGTATGCAAGCATGCTGGTTTGCTAGGGGGACTAATCTAGGTTGCAGACGTCCGCTCAGGCACATTCTTTGTTTGTTTAACACCCGCAATCTGTAGTTTCTACTGCAACTATCCGGAGCGGAATTTCGTGCTTGCATTTTGTTTTATATATATATATATATATATATATATATATATATATATATATATATATATGCCAAAATATTCGGTATGTTTAAACACTTTACTCGGACAAAAAATTCTCGAAACGGTACCATCAAATATTATCAAAATTTCAATTCACGCCCCTGATCTTTCCAAGTCTCACCTTTTCTAATGGAAACAATATTTTCCCAGACTATTGAATACAAAATTTAAACAATCCGAAGAAAATGGTTAATTTCAAACTTCTTTTATCGTCCATAATATAACTTTATGTTGCACATGAAAAGAAAATCTCCTCAATCATGAATTATGAATTTTTTAATGTTCAATATTTTAAGTTAATCTCGTAAATATTTATTGACAATATTCTTAATAAACGACAATATTCTTGATAGACAACAATATTTATTAGCAATCATTCTAAAAAATACTGCAATTGCCAAAACTAGGATCCCCAAGAGACGATAAACATTTATAGTACTAACAACACTCTTGCATCAAATTCTACCTATTACACACCACAAACTATAATTTAATAAAGTTTTATAGAAAAAAGTTATTTACTAAATTCAAAATTAATGTTAAATATACAAAATTTGATTAATTATAAAATTATGCTTAAATACAAAAATATATTGTATAGTTGTACAAATAAATATTAAGGATAGTTTCAATCCCATCCCTTCCACCATTTACACCTCCTTAATCTCTCCCTCTAATAAACCCAAAGAATAAAGGATTGCCAGGCGGCCATGAATACATATAACTATCTTCTAATGTTAAATCTGTCTACAAAATTCCCGACACTGTCATTCATCAAATATCTCCTACCCACGACACTTTCTTCAAAATTCTAACGGACAATTTACAAGACTTATTCCCTTATCGCTAACCCCCCACCAACATCCCACAACTTGCCAAATATAAGAAAAGAGTCCTTCCATTCCTTTCCACACCACCTGATGAGAAACTGTAAGTCCAATGTCAAAACAAAATGCAAAATTTGTAGTGGATATCTATAAAAACAATTTGTGCATGTTCTAAAATATAATTTATAATAAATATTCACAGCTCTATATTATATATCGAGCACTGTTTTAAATTAATATTTGTAAATTTTTCCTCGTTTCTTATTCACACGGATATATATATATATATATATATATATATATATATATATATATATACACTGTGTGGATGTCAGTCAAGTGATAAACGCTTGGGCGGTTATGTCTCGAAAGGGACCAGACTGGCTGGGCAGAATGTTATCCCGCAGTAGGTTGCCATTAGTTTCTACGGTAGACTGGTTGCCAGCCATATCTATAGAACCCAATCTGTCCTGTTATTTAACTCATAACTAGAGAGCAGAGACCTTTCCCAAGAGTATTGGCACATATGTAAATGTAGGGAATTAAACTAGAATTTGAACTCAGCTCCCCGATTTCGCGTTCCGACTCGATATCAACTGCACCACAACGCACATCCTGTGTGTGTTGGGTGAGGAAATAATCTTACATTTATAAATGTTTGGTTAAAAGCACACGAATTTACTTACTAAATATCTTTTTTCGAAATATTTTTATGGGTTCCGTTCAAAATTTGTATATGAATTTTCCAAAATGTATGTTAGGCTAACTTTAAAAACATTGGTCCTTGTAGTCTGTTATTTTCGCTTTTTTTTTTAAATATCGCATCACCACGCGTCATGTTGATTTATTTTTCTTATATATATCGCGGCTTCACAAGACATTATTTTCAGTGGTATGACTCTTTTTAATTTAAGTATTTTTAAATTTCGTACATTTATTTCGAATTTCGATGATGCTTAATTGATGCTGGAAACTTTACTTTTTTATTTTTTTATGCTCAAATATTGCAGTCGAGTTTTTCAGTTTCCATAAGATAGAATTTAAATTTATTGACAAAATTTGAGTGTTTAATTTTCATTATATTTTTCCAACTTTAGAATAAGATGGTGAGTATTGAGCTCGAAGTTCCTGGCTTATTGTTGTTTTGTTCAATTACTTTTGATTATCGCAGTTTAATAACTGAAAATGAAGGTGGTTTATGTGCGGTAGTTTGAATACCTACCTCAAACTTGTGGTCCTTGGCAAGCTAGAAGTTTGAAATATTCTTTCCTTATATTGGCTGCTGTAGATATTCTTATGTGCCTCCCGCTAAGATAATGCATCTCCAACAGTAATAATCAAAGGACAATATTAAATACTAATATTAAGAACACATGCACCACATTCTCTTGTAGATTGATCTGACAACTATCAAAACTCAATACAATATATATACTAATCAGCCATACCACCATGCATTGAATACTGAGATCATATCTGGTCAGGCGGCCCTGCTAATCATCTTGGGGTTCTAGACAGGATCCAGAAGAGAATCTGCAATGTAATCGATCCCTACCTGGCAGCTCGACCCCATCAATTGAAGTGTATATTACATAATTAGTGTGCACATGTATTATGACATAATACTTAAATTTAAAAAAGTTATACCACTGAAATATACATTATGATATAGCATGAGGAAAATACAAATGCCTGAATAGACCAAATAAATACGTAAATAAAATCGCCTTTTGTGTGCAGTCTCATTCTCAAGAAGTGTTAAACATGATGTCACATTAAAATATTTCAAACTTTCAAATTCCCGAACAATGCTAAAATGTGGACAAAGAATCCACTCAGATACTATATTGTTTCTGGAAAGAAAAAAAGTACTTGACGAAAGAAAAAAGTACTTGAACAAAAATAAAGAACTCTGGCCAGTTTATCCACAACCTCGACTAAAACATTCAACAGATTATTTGAAAATCTGAATAGTGTTTAAAAAAGTAAACAGACATACATTGTCGTTTCATAAACAGAACACATAAAACCACATTCTTTTAAATATTTGATATTATATACGCCATAGTGGCTATTTTGGGAGGTCCAGTTTATATTTCCATGAGAATGATCAACGGTCTTCGAAAGTCAATCGCTCTTAAAAATGAATTTTATTATGTTCCTTTACACTTTTCATCTGAAATAAAGCTACTAATTCCTACATTTTAGAAACTCACAAAAATCTAGATATTTTCTGTCGTTTCTATTTAATAGATCACGTTTGAACATATATATATATATATATATATATAGAGAGAGAGAGAGAGAGAGAGAGAGACAGAGAGAGAGCATTAGAATAATCAAATACAGAAAATATTAGACTTTTTAAATGGTGTCAATAAAATTAATTTAGTTTAATTGTTTGATAGAATTTTACGTTACCCGACACTCGCTCTTGTAGGTTTACTTTCATTTTGTTTTTATTCTTTGGTAAATTTTTCGTATTGAGGAAACTGTGGTCGAATGTTTTATATATTTAATGTATATGATTATATGCGTATATAACTACTTTCTTAACTACTGTCTTATGTATGTAATTAAATGTAGTTTTTTTTTGTATGTACAATTGAAGTTTGTTTGTATACTTGCGTATATATGTGTTGGTATTAGGATTTTAAGTTACCCAACTATATCGAATTTGCATGTCTACTTTCATTTTGTGCTAATTATTATTTGATAATTTTGCGCATTGCTGATATTTGTGGTTAGTGTTCTTATTTATTCTATATTTTATATATTAGCCTATATATGTGTACAATTACTTTGTCTTATATATGTAAATGAATGTAGCTTCTGTTTGTGTATATATGTGAAGGTAGATTGTATATGTGTATATGCAAGTTTTTGCCTTACTTTTGTGTATATGCGTATATATATAGTTTTCATAGGTGAGTGAATTCAAGAGTTGATATATCCGTAAGATATTTGTATGTATATATATATATATATATATATATATATATATATATATATATATAAGTCCCTAAAAATCGTCAAGTATATAACAAACTATAACCATAACAGGAAAAATAGAAATAGAAAAATCATTTGGTATACACATCCTTTCAACCAAATGGTACACACCAAGTTAGGGCAGAAGTTCCTCAATTTAATTAAAAAACACTTCCCCACTAACAAACCTCTAAGTAAAATTTTTAACAAAAATACACTTAAACTGAGTTATAGTTGCACAAATAACCTCGAAAAAATCATGACTAATCCTAATGAATAAATAGGTAGATAGATATAGATATAGATATATATATATATAAGTGTATTTTAATTTTATATGTATTTACTGTGCTTTTCAATTTTGTTTTATACACACACACCTGTACATTGCCCTTGCTTACAATAAAAGCTTCATGTACACGTTTTACTTTTTAACTAGGAATATATCTGCACTTGTTATTTTAATGTAGAATTATGACTGTGCTTAGCCTAAAATATCGACTTGCATTGCAAGGAAGATATTTAACACAATAGATTTCAATGGTAATAAATGATCTTGAATTAAGATATATATTAATCGTCTAATTACAAACTTGTTTCGCCGCATCAATGGCATCAGTGTGGCTAGAAGCATTGAATTGCTTCTAGCCGGGATCAAAACTTGACCGCTTTTATGTCGGAGTCCATACTCCTTAAGCTATGGGCGCATGAAATGAGAGAAAGTAATTGGAATTTTAATCTGATGAATATATAATCCACGGTTTTGTAATTTTGACTTTTTATCAAGTTCTGAATACAGATGTTGAGGTTTTATAGAGATATAATTGTTATTAGTGTTACAATAATAAGATATATACTGCAATTTAAAAGATTTCAGATTTTGGTACCAAGTGCACCAACATTTGTTACCGAAGCCTGAAATCTTTTGAGATGCACTCTCATAATACTAATAATAACTATATGTCTTTCCGTATATATATATATATATATATATATATATATATATATATATATATATATATATATAAATAACTATATATCTTTCCCTATATACATATATAGGATTTGTTTCAGTGTGTGTGTGTGTGTGTGTGTGTGTGTGTGTGTGTGTGTGTGTGTGGTAAAAGAAACAATATCACAATCATAAATATTTGATTAGCTTACCCTTTTATCTCGGATGCCTTTCTAAATATACTAATTCAAAAAACGCAATTTGTTAAAAAAAAACTTTTGCATCATCGCGCCGATTAATGTATTCTTATCTTTACGGAATGAAACAAAATAAATCACAAATCTTCATCAATAACATAAAAATACTGTATTGTATGAAATGAAAAACTCAAGTCCAATATTTTGAGCATAAATAAAGGTTTCCAATATCAATTATATATTATGGAATTTCGAAATAAAAGTACTACATTTTTAAATACTTAAATAAAAAAAACATAAGGTTTTCTCTTGTAAAGCCGCGATACTCAAAAACAAAAACAAAAAAATAAAATTAGAAGATTCCTGCTGATGCAATATTTTAAAAAAAATACAAAGAAAATAACATACTACAATAAAATAAAGTTTTCGATATTAGCTTATTAAATATATAGAAAAATCCTGGTTTAAATCTTGAACGGAAATTAGAAAAATATTCCGAAAACAGTCAAAACATTCTTTCAAAAGTAAATTCTTGTTTTTTTTGTTTTTTTTATTGTTTTTTTTTAAATAGTATAATTCTGTACACACACACACACACACACACACACACACACACACACACACACACACACACACATGCACATGCGCGCACACAGAAACGCACCATATATATATATACTGGGGTTCTGTCATAAGCTTTTCAAGTTAGTCAAAGTATTCAGTTTTATTTACTAAATGGTCTGAAATATATATTATTCATTATTTTTTTAAGGTTTATTTATTTTTCAGCAGAGGGGCATTCCTTATGAAAACAACTTTGAAAGTTTAAAAAAAAAATGAATAAACAAGTGAAAGAAACAAGATAAAATGTTTGAGTGGCCAAAGGCGCTTATATGATATGCTAAAGTGTACGCGACTTTTCAATAAATAGAAATGTCACTGCCTACAAGATGCACTTAGAGACCTAGATCATGATACATGTTCAAGGAACAACACTAAAATATTTATTTTAATTTGTTTAAACTTGGCTATGTCAATATAAACCTCTGCAGGGATTAGTGGCTGCCGATAAATAGCTGCAAATTAACTGACCGTGATTTGTCAGCATTATTGCCATATTGAACTATGTATTAGATTAAAACGAAAGAAATCATTTGCAAGATATATTTTTAAATCTTTTATTTTCCGAGACAGGAACATTTTGTTGGAAACTAAGAAAAAATAATGGATTGTTATGTGATATTTATCCTTTTATATGGCAGCCAATCCTGGACAATCTTCTCAAAGATGATGGAATGACTTGAAGCAATCGAAATGTGCTTCTAAAGAAGGATGCTGAGGATACCAGGGACCGAACATGTGAGCAACAACAAGGTTTTGGAGAAGACGAACATGTAAAGGAAACTTACAATTAACACCAGGAAAAGACAACTGAAATTTCTGGGACCAAGGGGTTGGAGAAACTGATACTCACAGGAGAGATAGAGGGAAAGAGAAGCAAGAGAAATCAACACGTGACATACTTGATGGGTTTGGGCAAGTGGATGACAGAGCAGGTTTTGGAAGAATTACGAAAAGTTAATGTTTTAAAAGCTACAGAGGTTAAGAGGTCAATGATCCTCTACATTCCGAAGAGAGACGAGTCATAAATGGAAAAATTATACTCCAAGTAAGACATTACTGAATATGAAAGAAAATAATAAAATGTTATTGAGGAGAAAAAACAATAGGAGAACAAGATACAGTAATTCTGAAGATGGAGATTGATGTTGCAATTAAATTTTTTATCATCATAGGTGACAAAGAAACGAGAAGCCGGAAGACAGATCCACAGGCGAGAAAATAAACTATAAGAATAAAACTTAGCTATTTCAACAGTAAAACCAAGAAGCGTAGTTGTGATTTTCCATTCTTCTTCTTCTATGTGCTCTGTCCCTTCAGGACGTAGGCGATCATGTCTTTCCACGTTTCCCTATCCTTGGTGGCTCTTAGCACGCCTTCTCCTGGTACACCATGCAATCTTAGTTCCATCATTCACCTGATTAGGTCCTTCAAATATGTTATCCGTTGCTTTCCTCTGTCTCTTTTTCCCTCTATCTGGCCTGTTCGTATCAGGTTCTCCAAGACCTCCTTCCTCATTGCCTGTCCCAGGGACTTCAGCTGTCTCTTCCTGATGCTCAGTATTGATTTCCTTTTTGTTTCCATCATTTATAAGACCTCATCATTCCTCACATGCTTGATACATGATATTCGCAGCATCCTACTGTAGAACCACATTTCAGTTGCTTCATATCTTTCCTTCATCTTTGATGATATTGTCCAGCATTTACTGAAGAATTTACATCATATAGTAATCCATTACTCTTATCTTTGTTTCTAGCTAAATTGTCCTGTTTCTTAAAACTTTACTTAACTTCTGGAATACTTCATTCGCCATGCTAATTCGCCTTCGGATCTCTGTGTAGCACTTTCCGTTTTCTGTTATAACACTTCGCAGGTATTTAATTTATATATATATATATATATATATATATATATATATATATATATATATAATATTTAGTATATCGAGGCAGCAAGTAATTTTCTAGACATATTCTATTAAATATAAGAGACAATGAATGTCTATTATGTTTAATCATGAGCCGTTCTAAACGTCGTATTTTTGCTTTAATTTCAGTTGAAAATAAAGACAAAAATTCTCCAACATTTGGATAATTATTTATTGGCTTTCTTCTAAGCTTTCGGCTCACATGAGCCATCTTCAGGGAGGTAGTTTAAACTGAAATATTATAAAATCCACCATCACCGACGATTTTATTTTGTGTTGACATAAAACTCCGCTTGGCAACGGCAATAGTTACCAAAAATAATAAACGCAGTTCTTAAGTTTGCGATGCGGTTTTATGACGTCACACCGCGGGATAGCGCGAAATGACAACAAAACCATCTAGTCAAATGCAATGTAATATGTTATTTCCTGTTTTAAAGTTGATTTTATTGAGTGTTGGTTGTTTTGATTTGATGTACATGGCCTCCAATATCTGCAGGTTCCTCTTACTGTGTGTATGAGTAAGGATCACCGTATTGTTGACCAAAATCTGTCTGATATTACCTACATGTTTATGTTTTTCAGAGAAATGTTGTTTAATAGTACTCTGATCAGAAAGATGACATGTAAGTCTACGGGAGAGCGTGGTTGTGGTAAAACCAATATATGTACTAGGTTTTTGAATAGTATCAGAGATGCAATCTCTGAATGGGCATGTAAATTGGTACACTACATTGGTTTTTTGTCTAGAATATATATATATATATATATATATATATATATATATATATATATATATATATATATATATATAGTAAATTAGCCTGGTGAGCCAACAAACCTACCAAGGTTTCCCCTAATTGGATCTTCAGAAAAGGTTGACTCAAACCTTCCCTGAAAATCAATTTAGGTAAAACTTTGGTAGGTTTGTTGGTTCACAAGGGTAATTTACTTATTCTGCTCTATTTACGTAATGAGCGCTTTTTTGTTATTGATTACTCGTCGCGGGTTATTTCTTTGGGCTACTTACTGGCTCGGTCACAATCGCTTTGGCTGATGTTCATGTGCTTAGATCTTTCTTGTTTTACAAGCATTCTTTCCTTCCGCGTATATACGCGGAGGGTTATTCGAAACGAGTAAAATGAGAAAATGTTATTCAATAAAATCGCTATTTGCTTAAGGGTTAACCTAAATTCAGTCAACAAAAAGAGTGTATACCCAAAGAAATGTTTCTTTTGTTATTGCTGGTCATCACGTTCACAATGGCGACCTTCAACGAGACATTGTTATTGTGGGGCGGCTTTTTATTTTCCACTTAGTTTGACGTCCAAGTAACAGTAGTCAAGAGATTCAAATTCGGCTAACTAGATGGCCATATTTTGGATATAATGCAACTAGGAAAACTCCTTGGACAGTCTCTCCTGTACCACTGAGAGGACATGTCTTAAGGAGAAGTCTGTAATGTTTGAATCCCTCATAGATCCAGTTATTTAATATCGTTTGAAAGCAAAATCTATATAATTATAGATCTTACACAAAAACGTGTTTAGGCACATATCCAGGATTGTTCATGACCCCCAGGTGCATCAGAAACAACCAACCAGCTCGGCATCACAGAAATATTGTCTCTGGTGTAAAATCTCTTATCTTTCATCCTGTTAAGATGTTTCCTTCCAAGACTATCGCAATGTCTGTGTTTCTGCGGTTCACATATAATGATCTTAACATGGCGAAAGCTTAAAATCACTGCCAGATTATAAACAAATATGCAGATATTTTCAAAGTAAGAATTGTAATATCAAAATTTGGCGCAAGTTTGCTAATATTACTTTATGTATTTCTCAGAAGAAACCTGTTATGAAATCAGTCAGTCAGTTAAGTACAGTACGTGATATATGCTTTGGAGACATGACTGACTTGGTAGAAGATTTTCACGCAGTAAGTTGCTATTTTTCCTGCGGTAGACCATTTGCTAAACAAGGATACGAAACAAAATCTATTTTGCTATTCAACCCATAACTACAGTGGGAAGTGATGGATTCATATTTTTCTCAAGTTTATTTGCGCGTAAGTGAATGCAACGAATTCAGCTGGAAATCGAAATCGGCTCTCCGATTTCCCACTTCAAGACAGTATCCATAACACCAAATCCGTGTTATGAAATATTTGGTGAAATGGTTGCTTCAATATACTGTTCCAGTAAATATCTGACACCCTGCTATGATTCCAAATCCCAGATAAATCCTCGTTTTTTTTTTTTAAATATATATTGTACAAAAGCGTTGAGTGGAATGAACAACAGACCCAAGATGAAACGCTCCCACCGACGAAACATTTGGGAAATGGATTGCAAGAGGGATAATAATTCATCCTTCTAACTGCTCTATCGCAATTTCCACACCACGTGTTCGCACAAGCAATATTCCTTAGTCCAAACACCGCTGACCTTTACCAATGCCACCCGCCATGCTACAGATAAAGTGGAAATCATTCCCATTTCCTTTATATGTTACTTGTAAGAATTACATTCTATTCGGACAATGTCTTGCCAAGAACTGATGTTTTTTAATAGACTATCAGTATAGCCCGACGTTGCTCGGGTGTAATGCAAACTTTAAAATTAACCTATGGTCCTGGATTTTAGACACTTTGGACGTTAGCACGAAAGACTAAAAAGCAATAGTTGTTTCCCGTTAAGGCGAAACCGTAGAATGAAAGAAGAATGAATGGATGTAAGTCAAATTTTGATTTCCTGGTATCGAAATCAAATAAGTTGTTTCGTCGTAAACTGAATATTGAAGACTAAATAAGTCCTCTGAGTAAATCGTATCATTGCTGAGACTAAGAACTACAATTATACCTACTTAGAGCCAAACTCGAAGCAAAAACTAAAATAAAAGGACTGAAAAAATACAGCCATACAGGCAAATAAACAGCCACACACACAAACATCTTGCTTTATATATATATATATATATATATATATTATTGATTTTTTGCGCTATTGTAAGAACCGCAACCTTGAAAGTTCTGTATATCGTTTCTTATGTCTTTGTCTATAAATGTATGAAATTTGATTTAAATCTGACCACTCCTTCTATAACCCGATTTTTTCGATTTTCGATATTTATCGGGAGTACCTCGGCACAAAATCTAGCTAAGAACATTCGCAGTCGCTTATAGTACAATTGTGTAAATTTTCAAGAAAATTGTTTCAGCCGTTTCCGAGTCTATAGATAACGGACACACACACACACACACACACACACACACACACACACACACACACACACACACACACAAAGTTCCATTTATAAACATGTTTATACTTAGATTTACGGAAGAATATTTTCTTATTCACGATACTCTTGGTCCCTCAAGTCTAGAGCTAATCTTTTTTTCCCGCACAACACATAAACGTTTCCTTCCTTTTCTTATATATATATATATATATACGTGGGTCATTCAATAAGTAAGATGAATATTTCCTTAAAGGACTTCTAATACAGATAGAAGCTTACTTTTAATTTTTTTTTCCTTTCCTTCATTTTCAAAGGAATTACTTTTTTGGCAGATTGGAAAAAGAAAACTTTGAGAGTATTGGAGATTGACAAAGATGGCCGACCAAGAATCATGCTCTAGGATTGAACAGAAGTCAGTTATCATGTTTTTGATTGCTGAAGCGTGCAAACCAGTTGAAATACACAGGAGAATTTCAACTGTGTATGGTGCCACATGTTTCAGGCAAAAAAATTTACAAGGGAGAAAAATTGTTAAAAGAAGTGTGAAAGTGACGATATAGTCAAAAGTGCTATGAGCGATTGGCTGAGATTTTTAGGCTGAGGGAATACGGAAGCTTGTGCACAGATGGGAAAAGTGTGTGACACAGCTGGGAGACCACGTTGAAAAATTAAACAAAAAGTAAGTTTCTATCTGTATTAGAAAATTTCACCTTAGAAAAATTCCCCTTATTTATTGAATGACCCTTATATATATATATATATATATATATATATATATGTGTGTGTGTGTGTGTGTGTGTGTGTGTGTGTGTAGGCAAAAAATAAAAAAAGATCAAATTTACCAAAATTCATATAAATATTAAAAAACTGGATATAACACCATAGAAAATAATTACCATGAATAATTAAGACATTTCAATAATGACTTCACGAAGATTTGAAACCAGTATGGCTGTAATACAACGCAATATAAAGCAATTACCCAC
Organism: Ascarosepion bandense; assembly: GCA_037127315.1. Taxonomy (NCBI): domain Eukaryota; kingdom Metazoa; phylum Mollusca; class Cephalopoda; order Sepiida; family Sepiidae; genus Ascarosepion; species Ascarosepion bandense. Next base: position 1,196,323 of record JBBBDQ010000249.1, read on the forward strand.
TAACAAATCCTACACCACTTAAAAAAACAGCAATATACCAAACATAAACAAATAATATATGCTTTCTGTTGTAATGGCATCGGTTCGGCATGGAAAACCGGTAGAGTCTACTTCGAATTCTAGTTGAATTCATTGCGTTCACTTACCTACATAGAAATAAACTTGGAAAAGGTATGAATCCATCTCTTCTCCCTCCAGCTATAGATTAAATGACAGAATTGGTTCTATACGCGTGGTTGGAAACCAGTTCACCTCAGAAAGAAATGGTAACTAATACTAAAATGACTGATGTAATATCACATTTTAAAATTGAATATAATCATGTAATAAAATTAAACAGACCGTATCGTTTGAATATGAAAAACTTTGTATGAATACTTGCTAACTAAATAAGCGTTATTTAAATTATACGATCCGAGAGTGAGCAAGGTAACTAACATCAAAAAATGATACATAGAAAAGCAAAGCTCAGTGAATATTTTTAGATATAATGTTGCTTCATTCAAACTTAATTTTCTCAGTCTATGGCTAAATGAAGGTTTATTTCTATCCCGCGAGATGTTACTCATCACTGCGAATATAATAATTAAAATTGAAAACCGTTTCCTTCGAGGGAATCGAGTATAGTTTTAAAAGTATAGTCTCAAAAGAACTTATTTTATGTTTCTACTACAATTACTTTCAGTACATAGCTTTGTCGGTGTGGAATCATAGGATGATTAATGATCAGTTTCTTTCTGGAGACATTAAAATATAAAAAAAAGGAAGAGAAATATATATAAATTTAAATTTTGTTGATCTTCAAAAACTCGGAATAAATATTTATATTCAGGCATTCGAGCAGATATCGGTTTTCCTCGATCCATAGTTAATGGTGCCACGTATCCTGTCTCAGCAACTTAACCATAAAACAACAACAAAGCTTGGATGACTCGGCTGCCTTCAGTTTGTAAACGCAATCAGTTCACCCGTGCAGCCGCGGATCAATTATTATTTACGCAGCCGTATGTAAAAATTATATCTAACTGATCCTGATAAGAATATCTTGCCATTGATAAACAAAACTCTTCTCGGTATTTGTCTATAATTCTGAGATGAGATAATACTTACACTATTGACATTATTCGGACTATTGTGCCCATCTTATTTGCCATTTGTACGATGTTTCGGCCGTTGTGCGTTCCGGCCTCCTTCTGGGGCTAGGAATTTCGAACCGATCACTTTTATTACAATCACTGGGGTATATCATTCTTGTTCTTTGCGCGAAGCCCGTTTTAGAAGTTATGAGTTATCTCCCTCGAACCCTTGTTCACCACTGCTGTAAGCTGGTATTGAACTCACAATTCTTTGGATCAAATCACTGGAACTATCCAACGTCTATATCCATCTAAGTACACATGGCCAATATATTATCAGATTTTTCAACAAGGTCAACATTTTAAACCAAAACAATGAACTCAATGTTCATTGCAAGCATATTCGTTTTTTACCTTAGAATACTGGTTGTAATATTAAGAATTTATGTATACTATTTTCACTAATGTCAATTGTTATTTGCCTTTATTTGATGGATATTTCATCTGATTTGGATGTTCTAATTAATATTTGTTAGTTATTTAATTCGCCCTATATAATCATATATTTACTATGTATTTAATCTACCATTAATCGTAAAGTAATATAGTTATGAGATATTTAATCTAATATCGATTATCATGTTAATATTCAATAGATTTTAATGTAGGATATAACGTCAGGTTAATAGTTAACATGTTTCTATTATAGCACTGACTGTCAAATTTCATTTTTAGTATTTATGATTCTCGAAGTGTCAATTTGACATGGATTCTGAATTTTTATTAGTGTCTAGTTTTAAATGTTTGTAAATATAGGTCCTGTTATTTATTTATTTATTTACTGATATATATATATATATATATATATATATATATATATATATATATATATATATATTCTAAGCATATACGGGTAAATATAAGAGACAATGAATGTCTATTATGCTTCATCATGAGCCGTTCTAAACGTATTTTGGCTTTAATTTCCGTTGAAAATAAAGACAAAAATTCTCCAACATTTGGATAATTTTTTATTAAGTTTGTTCTAAGCTTTCGGCTCATATTAGCCATCTTCAGAGAGATTATTAAGACGGTAACACAATAACATCCACAATCAGCGACGATTTTATCTTGTGTTGACATAAAACTCAGCTAGACAACGGCAATAGTTACCAAAAATAACAAACGCAGTTCACAAATTTGCAATGCGGTTCTATGACGTCACACCGAGTGATAGCGCGAAATGACAACGGGAAACATCTATTCAAATGCAATGAAATATGTAATGACCAGACTTAAACGTGATTTTATTGTGTGGGTTGTTTGGATTTAATGTAGATGGCCTCTAATATCAACGTTTAGAACGGCTCATGATTAAACATAATAGATATTCATTGTCTCTAATATTTGACAGTATATGTTTGGAAAATTATTTGCTACCTCAATACACTATATATATGTACATGTGTCTGTAGACCAATATATGTTTGTGTGTATATATACTAATCTATTTGTCCATATGTGGATGTTTATAGATTTGTATATGAGTGCGTCCATATCTTTTCCTCGTTTAATATCTGAATAACTTTATAATAATCTAAATCTAATGCTTTGTTAAACTTATAATTTAAAATTCGCTATAAGAATAAAGTGAAGCTAATAGTGGATTAGAAATTCTGATCTCTGTTTTAATCTAATATCTATATTAATACCCTAACAAATTGTTTTTAGAGTGTGTTTTCATATGCTTAACATGCGAAATTACATTTTTTTATTAGTTCACACTGTCTGTGTAACAATGCCTCGCTGATTTAGGTTTGGCTAGTTTAAACCTTTTAAAACTCTTCAACTTGAAATGAACATCATCATTTGATAAGACACATATAGTGCCGAAACAATATAACTATTCTGTAATAATATTATAACGTATTTATGTTATACATTCTAAACACACACACACACACACACACACACACACACACACACACACACACACACACACACACAAATATATACATATATATATATATATATATATATATATGTGTGTATATATATAAAATTGATTATATTCATTAAACTAAGAAAACGAAAGAATATACTTCTTAAAATAAACGGAACTTTCTCTTAAAAATAACGATTACATGAAATAACTATATATATATATATATATACATATATATATATATATATATATATATAGAGAGAGAGAGAGAGAGAGGCAGAAAGAAAGAGAGAAAGAGAAAGAAATGGAGAGATAGAGAGAAACAGAGAGACAACCAACAGACACTGAGACAGAAGGGGATGGGATTGTGATTGAGAAAGATGCTGTATGTTTTTTGGTTTTTTTCTACATTCCACTTTTCACCCCTTGTTTTTCATTTCTGTTTTGTTTTCGCTTAGTTTCTTTATATATCTTCTATTTTCCTACGGTTCTTATCACTCGTAACGTTCTGCGTCTACCCAATAATTTAGAAATTGCCATTTACCCTGTAACAATTTTCATGATTTGACCTCTGATAACCCTGCTTTGCGTGGCTACTATACATGTCTGTATGAAAAGAAAAATAAAGAAAAAATGAAAGATTTCAAACTAGACAAAGACAATTATTTCATACACATCCTCAGTGCATATGTCGACCAATATAAACAGAAAAATGACTTTGGAGTTTGTACTACAACTTTACACAGTATTAAAGTGCATCTTCAGATGTAGCTGTTATGCAGAATTCTGCATTCGTTTTTCTAATGCTGTTAAACATTTGTTTTTTCTTTTACAAAATTCTTACCATGAATGTACGTAAGTTGACCAAGTCAGTGCAGATTAAGAGTATATGAATTTAAAATATTTGATCATTTTAAGATTGTGGTTATTTTAGAATCATCCCATAAGAAGTTTGTTCCTCAAATTAGCGGTTCCAGGGAAGAAGATATCTGAGTGGATTTCTCTTGTTAACAACGAAATACGATTTAATTGGCTGATTTGGTTTTTGCGGTATACACACCTCAGTAGGTTATTTAATGCCGAAGTCTTGAAATTTTGAACACATTCCACTACAGATAAAATTTATTGGTCAACATTTCACTATAAATTGTCTTGTTGGTAATTCTAATATAAACACATATTGTTGACAGTTTCTTATATTAAAATGTATTGCTAGCATTTTTACCATAAAATATATTTTATACTTTCATAGTGTTTAATTTTCGTTTGAGGGGATCATTATAAGCTCAGAGATGAAGCCATAAAAATTGTTACCACATCGAATTACGGTTGGCCTGGGAGGAGCAGCAATATAGAGGTGGTTCCCGCTCATTAAATCCTCCCGATCAGAGACCTTGCCATAGATAGTTTATCGTCATACTGGTGAGTCGATAGTATGTATGTGGCAAGGAGCGCCTTAGATGCAAAAGAATTAAAGATTGTATGAAAAAGTTTTAATAATTAAAATCCTATAAAAGTATTCATATATGATCGTTGTTATTTGTTTTTAAATGTGTGGGGACCATTTAAGAGATTTATGAATATTATATATTATGACACACTGTGTATTTCGTTACGGTCAGGTTTCAAGAGAGTTCTTTGATTGAATTTCAAGGATTAGCCTTGGAGTCATATGTTCATACTTTGGAACAGCCTCAGCAGGAGACTGTTTTTGTGTAATGAAATCGTGGGCCAACCTTACAAATTTATTCACTTTTTTTATGAATCTTTTCACGCATATCTGACTGTGTTACACATGCCTGGTATAAAACCTCAATCCGGATGGCACGATGGGTATAAACAGCTTATATTTGTATCCAAGCGTCAGTTTATTTGTGTGTTGTTTCATCATCCAATAATAATAATAATAATTGTAACACAGCAATAATAATAATAACAGCAAACAACAATAATAATAATAATAAAAATACTACTAATAATAATAGCAACAATGATAATAGCAACAATAAGAGCAATAATAGACTCATCGATGGTTACGCGCATCTGGATTAAAGTCTGAGACTGAATTTATTCTTGCAGCGCAAGATCAAAGTCTTTTCACTAGAAAATTTCAGGCAAATATTATACATAATAATATGGATCCAAAATTCAGGTTATATGATTAACACCAAGAAACAATAGACCAGCTAATCTCAGGCTGTTCTGTACTTGCCCCAAATGAATATAAAAATCGCCACGATAGAATGGGGCAATATTTGCATTGGACGGTGTGCAAGGAAGGTCTGTGGACTAGCACTTGTGTGAACGTCGCCCAGCGCCGGTCGCGGAGATAGATGTCACCATGCTATGGGATTACACCATCTACACAGACAGAAAAATCGAGGCAAATAGGCCAGACATTATTTTTAAAAACCAGAAAGAGAAAACTTGTCTATTGATTGAAGTGGCTTGTCCAGCGGATTGTAGCATGGCAGCCAGCGAGTTTGGGAGGCTGTCGAAATGTAGGGGCCTGGAAATTGAAATAGAAAAAATGTGGAAATTGAAAATAAGAGTTGTGCCAGTGATAGTACGTGCACTTGGAATGACAAAAAATGGAGCGGGACAGCACATTGAAAGAATCCCTGGAGAACCTGGTTTGGGAGATATACAAAAAAATGTCTTATTAATACATCCCACACACTAAGGAGAACTTTGTCTATGTGGCTAGGGATGATGGGGAAGATAGAAAAAACATGAAATGGAGCCATAACAACACGTCTTGACCTGCTTTATGTCTTCCCGCAGACTTGGTTGGTAGTGCGACCACAGTAGAAATCGAAATATGGTGAAAAGTGAAATAATAATAATAATAATAATAATAATAATAATAATAATAATAATAATAATAATAATATACAAAAAATTGTCTTATTAAGTACAGCCCACACACTAAGGAAAACTTTATCTATGTAATGCTGGGATGATAGGGAAGATAGAAAAACATGAAATGGAGCCATAAAAACAGGCCACTACCTGCCTTAGGTCTCCCCGCAGACTTGGTTGGTAGTGAGACCAAAGCAGAAATCGAAATATGATGAAAAATGACAAAATTATAATAATGTTGTGGATTCTGGTTGAGAAACAACACAAAATAATAAATAACAAAATTAGATATGGAGATAGAAAATGTAAGTTATATTGAACAACAATTTACAAACTGGAACACGGGTTAGTCAGTTAAGGAATACTAGGAATAATATTAGTAGAAATCGATATATGCAGTCTTCTAGTTAAGAAGTATGTTAGAGTAATGAGTCCATATCCAGAACACTCAAACTTATTATGCACCAAATTACAGGCCAACTGACTTCTTACTAAATCTCCTCTTGACAATCACTGCCGTTCTCTGTATAGGCAGGATTATATTTACAAATCAGGCATGTTCATTCTTAAGGGGTGCTCCCCAATAATAATAATAATAATAATAATAATAATAATAATAATAATAATAATTAGTGTTGAATAAAATGCTGAATTTGAAGGTTTTATTGTTGCTGTAAAAGACCAATCGCTGCCAACTAGAAAATACTTTACACACATACTGAAAATTGTGTTAACCTAAAATGAAGATTCCTTGATAAATAAAAATAGTTGATCATCTTGTGTGATGGTCTACGTTGATAGCAACCATTGAACAGAAAACTCACTATTACAGAGTGAACCAATATCTGAAAAATGACACTGAAGAAATGCAACTTATACGAGAAATAAATTGCATGAAACTTGTACGAACATTAAAACATCTCCTAAGCGTGATTACAGATACAGAAAGTTGTCAAAAATTTATAAGATTTTTCATTACACAGAGACAGAACATTCAAAGCAAATTGTGATCCATCACCACACAAATGAAATGTGTTTTCTATTGACATGGTAGTCCTTGTAGAATGTAATTTAGCTTTGAAGTTCTTCAAAAACCATAAACATACAAAGGTCTTAAAGTGGAAATCTAAAATGTGCGGCTCATGAGGACATCCCAGTTACAGTTGGAGCCCTCAGATAGATTGGACAATTTTTTGAGAGACTCATTAAATGGATTTCTGGTAGACCCTGCTATAAACAAATAAAAAAAATGTACTCGCAAGTATAGCCTACACATTACGAAGAGCTTTATCTATAAAAAATGTGTGTGATCTTTATTTTACGAAAATAATCAGTGCAAACTTTCAGGAAGCCATTTCTGAGCTTAGTTCTCTGGTTGAGACACGAAAAGAAATGTGCATGCAACTAAAATAAAATAAAACTTAATACACACACACACACACACACACTCACATATATATATATATATATATATATATATATATATATATATATATATATATATATAAATTATAAAGCTGGTTAACCTAAATTGTTATGGTGCCATCCTACAAGAAATAAAATCATTCTCTTGCTATATATAAATTACCTGCGGAACTGTTAGAAAGCAGTTATAGAGCAGTCAGGTACAGCAGTTAATGAGTGCAGTTAACGACTGCTACTACTCAGGCAGCGTATAATACCTTCAGACTTACTTATTTCTATAATACTTATTATTACCACTTCTTTTGGATGTCTTGTTTCTTGTTATACTAATACACTGTTTTGAACCTACCTTCTTCTTCCGTGTCTTACTTCCGGCACAAATCGGTCACTTCAACTCTACTACAAATTGGCGACGAAGATCCACAACATAACCAAATGAAATGAAAAACAGCCAGAAAATGGAGGAAATGTAATAGACATGCAGTCTTAAGCAAACCAAGCTTAACAGCGCTTTTACCCCTACAAGAGAGACTCGATTCTGAAAACCAACGAAAAATAAATTTTCTTTAAGTCTCTCGAATGCACAGACCGGTGACGAAAATTGCACTGTTTCAAAAAAGCAAAATATAAGGCTTTACGTAATCAGAATCAAAACGAGGAAAACAGTCAAACCTTGTGCAACTGAAAAAAGGTGTCGAACATAAAACTAAATTTCTTTTAGTTGCCTTTTAAAATGCTTGACGAAAAAAATATCATTCGAGTCGTCATTGCATACTTGTCGAAGTAACTGTAATTATCCAGACTAAGATATCTATCAAAAGTCATAAACTTATTTCGACTCTAATCCTTGTATGCATTCATGAGAATATATGAAAATTGCAAACATAAAAACCAGCTTTTATATATATATATATATATATATATATATATATATATATATATATATATCTGTGTGTGTGTGTGTGTGTGTGTGTGTGTGTGTCACGAAGTCGTTTATATTGTTTCGTGAATCTTATACTCTTAAAATTATTTTTTTTAAATTTTTCATCCATACACTGAATACAAATTAATTTAGAATCATACAACACAGCACATTTGCTAGAAAAACAAAATATCTAAATTAACTGTGCCCATTTTGATTTTGCTGCACATGTGCTAAGTTGTACGAAATTATCTGATTATATGTTCAATTTACTTATATTCTATATTTGGTTTGTGATAAAGATTCTAAACACCGAACTATAGAATGCTTAACTTACCATTGCCCATTTCTGTGTTGTAAGAAATTTGTTGTATTGCATGTATCTATCTTCTATGTGTGATTTAGTTTTCTCCATCACAAGGTTTGCTATAATTGTTCCAAAATACCGACCTATCAAATAGATAACTGATCAATAAGATAATTTCTTACAACTCAGAAAATATTTTACAAATCAAAACGACCGTGAGAACAATAGATTTTTATTCAGTCAGTGTCTTATCTTTCCTCTTAAGAAAACAGCTCATATTAACATTATCTTGTTGTCTGTGCTAGGCGATTCGTAGTGTTTCCTGGTAAAAAAATATACAGGATATTTTACGCAAAACGTCCTCAATCAAATTAATATATATATAAGATATATGTATATTATTTTTTTATTTTCTTTCAGGTTTTCGCAGTATCGTCATTGTTGAAGTTTTTGTTGATTAATTTGTTTTCTGCTGCTTATTAATCATTCACTGGTTATTTAAAACCATGAATTATTTTAGAAGTCAGGAATCATTTTTTTTGTTTTTTTTACTTATGGAGGTCGTACAGATTAACCATAAGATCTCCGGTGAAAAGGTGGATTCTTACCTTTCCCTAAGTTCTGTGATTGTGTAAATGTGTTCGGTATCGTGTAAATACAGCCACCCAGTCCTATTTTCAGGTGCTTTTGGCATCATCGTGACAATGTATACAGGTGTTAATTTCATTCTGATTTTTTACTGAAACCGTTTGCTAACTGATATCCAGTAGCAACTGTATTTTAATGTTACAGAATTCTGTCATACTTAGAGCTGGGTTGGTAGGAATGTACATAGTTCATGCTTTTCTGATTTCGTTGAAAGATGCTTAACGGTACCCAGTCCCCAGTGATAAACACAAGATATATGATGCCAGCATAAAAATACACGTAATGTATTGAAAGAAAAGCAACATCAACTGTCTTACTAATCCAACCAAACTCATTAGAAATTATCTTCCATGCTCAACTAAATTTCTAGACCAGATACAGGAAAAATATATCGTTGGTTAAGAAATGAATACCAAATCATTTCAAACCTCATCTAGAACACTAAGAGTAAAGACGAATCCTAGTTCATTCGATGTATTCTTAGACTATCTTCCTCGCATATAATCACAGAAATGCAAAGAGATTGGCAGTGATCAGATGAATATTAGATAGATCGGTGTTTGGAAGAGTTATAACAAGTCGAGTGTTAGAGACACGTACATTGAACGTATAATAAGATAGTTTTGTTCAACACAAAATATATGTTACAAAATTAAAACTGGTATTGAGCAGATAACCATTCGATAGATAACTGTTTGGATTAGTTGTAACAAACCTAGCATAGGAGATACTTAAACTGAATACAAATTAATTTAGAATCATACAACACAGCACATTTGCTAGAAAAACAAAATATCTAAATTAATTCTGCCCATTTTGATTTTGCTGCACATGTGCTAAGTTGTACGAAATTATATGATTATATGTTCAATTTACTTATATTCTATATTTGGTTTGTGATAAAGATTCCAATCACCGAACTATAGAATGCTTAACTTACCATTGCCCATTTCTGTGTTGTAAGAAATTTGTTGTATTACATGTATCTATCTTCTATGTGTGATTTAGTTTTCTCCATCACAAGGTTTGCTATAATTGTTCCAAAATACCGACCTATCAAATAGATAACTGATCAATAAGATAATTTCTTACAACTCAGAAAATATTTTACAAACCAAAACGACCGTGAGAACAATAGATTTTTATTCAGTCAGTGTCTTATCTTTCCTCTTAAGAAAACAGCTCATATTAACATTATCTTGTTGTCTGTGCTAGGCGATTCGTAGTGTTTCCTGGTAAAAAAATATACAGGATATTTTATGCAAAACGTCCTCAATCCAATTAATATATATGTAATAAAACATGACAATTTTAGCCCAATTTATAAAAAATGTTATTACATATTTATAATTGTAGCATTCGTCCATGCTTAGAATATATTCGCCACATATGGTCCAATGCAACTGGCATTTCCTTTGAGCTATGTTATTGGAATGATATTGGTCCTGATCTGTTGCCTCGGATTCGTTCTCGTTCCAACAAGTGTAAACTTGTTACTTCGCTATGGCACCTAAATCTTTTTTAATTGAAAGGCAGTACAAGATTGTCGGCAAAATATCGTCAATTTCCAGTTGAACTGTTAAGTTGTAACCGTAAATTCTATGCTAACAGTTTATTTTCTCGCACTCGGATACTTTTCTTCTAGCTCCATGCTTTCCATCTAACTTGAATCTGTAAAAATGCAAATGCAATATTAATCTCTATCTACTGTCATCGTGATTACACATTTCTCTTCCGGCTCATTAGTAATTACGTTTCTGCTCCTAATTATTCCACACATCGTAACCCGTTGAATCTTATTGCCTTGCATGAGGTCAGACCGATTTTTAAAAAAATGTTTTATTTTTGCTGTAATATGCGAAAAGTGTAACGACCATTGCCGGTCACAGACATTATCTACAGGATTTCAAATTCCCGCTTAGTCTATAACGTCCGACTTTGCGCTAATGTCTTTGGGAAAAGACACAAATCAATCTTTTAAATCCTGGTCAACAATGAATCAAATTCTATATTAGCCTCATTAGATTTTGGTGGCACCCACTCTAACTAAAACTTGGAATTCCCATTGTGAGTGAGTAAAAAAAAAATCACGCCATTATATTCTCTCGGAATACATGCTAATTCTCAGTTAACATATAAATGAAATTTAAAGAGTGTCGTCATTACGTATGTCCTAAAGAAAAACGGCAGTTTGCAAGGGACAATTAATTGACTTGTCTGCAATGTTTTTGGTTATATCTTGGGCATAATAATGATAGAGGTGTTAAGATATTTGCTGAAGAGTAAGGGTATTTATATATTTCCTTAGGACGAAATGAATTCAGCTGTAATTTGAAATCTTTTCAGCGATTCTATTTTGCACACTACTTTTAGCCCTACTGATTATATTATTTTGTTAAGTTTCCGTTCCGTATGATGGTGATTACTGCTCGGCTCGAACACCTATCCCTTGTTGGAGGGAACAGTATTCGACCCCAACTATCTCCTCTACTCTCTGTTTTGCCAACTATTTACATAACTAGTTTAGGAATGTTATTCACTGCTTCAGTTGTTATATAGTGCCTCTGCTGCTGGAAAACAACAATCGTCTTAACAGACAACGAAGAACAGCGAGTATAAATAAAAAAATAACAACATATATTTATTCTTTGCCGGTGACGCTTGTGTTGGAGAGGGTGTAGCCGGAGATAATCACGCACATTGAGGGCGTTGTCGGGAGTCATTTTCTTTTCTCTGCGTTCTTGCTGCGTTCTGATTTCGACCAGAAAACCCCGAAACTATGTAACCTGAAATTTCCACGCATTGTTGAGTTCTCGAGCTTTCGCTTTATTGTATCATCTATCATCTGTCAATCATCTTTGCCGGCTATTGCCTTTCAAGACAGTTGACACTTGTCCATAATATTTTGTCGGTCACTGTTTGTGTTTTTTGAATTTGATGTTGATCATACTTTTATCAATAACTATTTTTGATGCCAATCATAATTCTGTCCGGTCACACATTATATCAATCTTGATTTAATACGTCATGTGATGCTCAAATTCTCCATAACTCATTTCATCATTATGTGTCGTAGACATTTTAACTCTCTCTGATCGCAACAATAAGTCTTTCGATCCCACGTTTCTTAAAATTTCTGCGTTGCTCACATTCTAAGACAAGGTTATTGTAAAAATATTTTATATAACCACAACTTTATGTCCTTAAGTATCCTCTTTGTAGGTGAGAAAATTGTCCTCAATTCATTTTCATATTTCTTTTGCTATTCCCTATCTGTTTCTGGATTTCTTTCTCACATTTTTCATCTTCTGTTTTTACAATTACCAGATACTTAACTTTCTGTACATTCTTTAGCATCTAAAAATTGGTGAAGTCAAAATAGATAAAAGACAGCGTAGGTGATAGTAAATTGGATGATAAAACTAACGTTACTGGAGTATATTAAAGAGAACAATAAAATTAATGCTTCATATAGTGTACGGTACATGATTATTAATCGGAGAACAGATCTAACGTTACAGAGGCCAATAAAACTAACGTTAATATAGTATAGTAGAGAGTAAGTAGGAGTATAAAACTAACGTTACATATAGTGTAAATGGTAGTAAAGTGAACGATAACATTACTGTTACATATAGTACAAATGATTAGAAAGATGATAACACTAACGTTACAGATAGTATAAATTATAGAAAAAGAAAACGATAAAAATAACGTTACCTAAAGTCTACATGATAGTAAAGAGGACAAAATACTAAATTTATATATAATATAGTTGATAGAAAAGAGGGCGATAAAGCTAACGTTCGTTATGATGTTTGGACTTCCTGAGTAGAGTCTTTGCAAGTGTTCTGGCCTCTGATGGCATTCACCTATGCTAATAACGTCGTGTCATGACAAACTCATGCCATTTAGAATTTTTGGTTCTCAACACTGGGAGTTTTATGTTTGGCTTGAATTTTGACATTTGTTTTCTTTTTACTAGATTTACATTTAAGTTCTTCTTTGTTGCTACTTTTTTCTTTCTTTTCTCGTTTCTGACTCATTTTCATTTTGTCTCTATTTGTTGGATTTTGGTTTTACTATGTAAACTTACATTTAATAGCAGGAAGCTACGTTGGAGACGGAGATGTGGGAATTACAGAAAAGGAAGCAAAACATCACCAATGTATACATACATGCGCACGTGCTAGCAGAAAAGACATACACGTATCTCCATGTATTAAAAAAATCATACAAACATTTAACTCAGTGAATATATCTGTATACAGAAGGAGGAATTTGGAGATGTAATCATACGTATGTCACAATATGTTAGGCTGAATTATATGCATTCGAAAATCATTTATAGTTTCTAGCACAACTTCTGTCATGAAAAATGGTTTTAGAAATTTTTATGGAACCTAATCTTTAGTTCATTGATGTGGGGTTTAATCCCTATAAGGTATGATTGTTAAGAACAACCTTTCCCCAAATTTATGGACAATTTTACAGATTTCTTTTTAATAATCATATTGCCCCAAGCAAGGTAGTTTACTGCCACTGGTGCGCAGCAAGGTACAAAGGAGGAAAGCTATGAGAAAGAATGACAGGTCATACGGGGTGTCAGGAGGTGGGTAAGAGAAGTATGAGAATAACGATGAAAGTGGTGTGGACGGAAAAAAAGAGCATGAGATAGAGGATGCAAGTTAGTGAGATAGGAGATGACTATAGACTTTACATTTAAATTCTTGGAGATTATAGCTGTCGGGAAAGCCAGTAAATGGAAAGGAATTCCACAGGCGGGAGGTGCGAGAAAAGAAGCTGATAGAGTAGAATTCGCGTTAACATTTTATTGGTTTCACAGTAAAAGCGGAGGACATAGTTGCTAATCTTGAGACTCAAGTAAATTCATTTTATAGGTGGTACCAGTGAGCTAAGTTCATCGGAGCAGAAACCGTGAAAGTATTTGTAGAAGAGACAGAGAGAAGCCAAATTTCGCTGGTGAAAAAGTGAATGTATCTGAGCTGTGAAGTCGGAATTGATCACATTCCAGATACTTTGTTAGATTTTGTCAAGGACCCCTAGATGGATGGCAGGGGCACCCGACCAAATATGACAGCAGTATTCAATGCACGGACGGATGGTATGTTTCATCCTTCATCAGTCATATATCAATCCGGGTAATCTGTGTGTAGTTTCCAAGTGAACCCTTATTTAATCTACGGAGTAGATATTTCTCAATCCATTGCACATGTCACGAAATATATTGTCTAGTATAATATTTTTCTTATTTAATTTTGATTACTGCTCAGTTATTGCTCACTCTGCTTTCTGCTGACTACAAATACACACTGTCCGGTCTACTGACTGGTGACATTGTAGTTGTAAGTTTAATCCCTGTGCTATTCTCGTATTGATAGTTTCAGGCGGAAAAAACGCCGTAATCTCTATGCTAGTCGTTTATTTTTTTATTATTTCTCGCTTGTGGAATTCAATTCCGGCTCCATGCTTTCCAACCTTAATCAGCAAAAATTTAAATGCAATACCAGTCGATATCGCTTGTCCTATTGGTTACTTTTTCTATTGTCGCTCATTATTAATGTTTCTTTTTCTAATTCTTTCACACCCTGTAATCTCTTCTCTCTTAGTAGCCTTACTGCCTTTCATATTGTGATACCGATTTTAAAAAAAATGTTGCATGCTGGAATTCTTTCCTAACATATAAAAAAATAACAATTCTTGTGGAAATATTTCCTATTTGTGTTCTTTTTTATCTTGATGTCAGAACACTATCACCATATGACTATACTTTTTGCATGGAAATAAAGTTCTTATTCTGTGAACTATTTATCTTATTACAGTTTATTTGCGTTGTTTTGTCTTGCAAATCTATTGTTTACTTGTAATTATAATGCCCTGTTCTCTTTCTTCTTTTCCTTATTGTTTAGCGGTAACTTTGTTAGTTCCGTTTGTTGTGAATTTTGTTAGTTACACTTAAGCATGGGCAATTAATCCACGATTGAGTCACTCAAATTAGTGTATTACTAAGTGAATGTGCTGTAAGTTAGGAAGAATAGAGAATTAAGAGTGTATTATAAAGACACGTAGGATATATATGTATTGACTCTAGACTTAAAAAGTCTAAGATTGTAGTTGTCCCGGAAGGTTTCGCGGGATGTTTATAGAACTTGCCACAAAGGGGATAGGGATTGTTTGTTTCCAATAACATGGCAGGTCGTGTCCGATTTCAGAATGCCTGAACTTGATGGGGACTACGAAATATAATTCGTTATTTGTCAATAATAGCGATTTAGAGTTGAGAGCCTAGTAAGGTTTTGTCTGTACGATTGGAGAAAAATTCATCACCAGCAAGTCGGCGTAAGAGCTTTTTCCATCGAGATTTGACATTGAAGACTGGGCAGTACACGACATGGTAATAGAAGCAATGCTCTATTCAGGACCTGAGTTTTGTATTTTCAAGTGTAATACCGACCCTTTTTGAAGCATGTTTTCGATGGCATAACTATACGCGTTCCATTTTTGGTCGACAGTAAGCTTTACTTCTTATAAAAATTGTTATCTGGTTAAGGGAGAGAGGAGACGATCAAAATGCTCCAGGAATCAGCTATAAAGAAAAAAAAATCTGCATTTACAAACCAAATAAAATTGCTATATGTTTTCATAAAAGGTATATTTATTAATTTAGATAAACTAATTCTGCTTTCGAGCACTATCTGTTTACCATTCATCTATTCTAACCTAAATTTAGTCATAAGAAATATGGTTTGGAACCTATTAGCTATACAACTGTTTAATTTTTTATTATCTCAGTGTTAAACATTTTACAGATATCCATTCTGTGTCAACGTTTGTACCTCTTAAACTCATTTATATCTTATATTTCTTTTATATACACTAGTCACATACAAACTGTTGTCTTCACCTTTGATTTTGGTTTGAAAACGTTGCGGTCGTTGTGCCTACCATCCTTCATCAGGCATATATCAATCCGGGTAATCTGTGTGTAATTTTCAAGTGAACCCTTATTTAATCTACGGAGTAGACATTTCTCATTCCATTGCACATGTCACGAAATATATTGTCTAGTATAATATTTTTCTTATTTAATTTTGATTACTGCTCAGTTATTTCACACTCTGCTTTCCGCTGACTACAAATACACACTGTCCGGTCTACTGACTGGTGACATTGTAGTTGTAAGTTTAATCCCTGTGCTATTCTCGTATTGATATATCTTGGTCATTTAATAGTTGGTTGGCGATTTCACCAAGTACGGTCGAATATTTCGCGTGGGCAACATACAATAATGACGATTCGGGAAAGATCTCTCTCATGGTATAAAACAGTTTGGTCTGTCTGCCTGTCTCTCTGTCTCTTTCTCTCTCTGTCTCTCAGTATATATATATATATATATATGTCGTAAATGAATAAACATGCATATGTATAGTATTATTATTCAGGTGTTAATAAAATAGTGCTTAATGTATGTATATATATATATATATATATATATATATATATATTGTAACTAAGTTGTTGAACTCGTAGGTTTATTAACCTATTGTTCATGCATTTACTTTTATAAAGAGTGCTCGATACAAATGTAGAGCGTTATACTGTAATGGTTGTTACAATGTTACAGTATATATATATATATATATATATATATATATATATATATATATATATTATCCTACTTATATGGTAAGGAGTTTCATGCGTTATGCAATAATCAGGTGAATCTTTCAAACTGACGGTTTAATAGATTTGAATTTAACTTAACACTCGATATTCATTGGAACTAAACCTTATAATGTCAAGTAACTACTTTTCTAGAAAAAAATATTTACTTAGATTCATAGAACCAGATTGATATAGATCCGGCTTTACTTTTATTTTTTTCTTTCTTTCTTATACTTAATTCTAAATTTTGCCTTTTAATTTTCTTTTAATTTTTTTTAGTTTATTCTATCTTATTCCTTTTTACATTTTAAAATTGTAATTTTCCTTACAATTTTATATTCATATCAAATTTGAATATTTACATTTTTAAGAGTCATTATTTACGCCCCTTTGATTCCTTCTTCCTGCATTTTATTATTTTTTATCTTATTCTAATTTTAATTTCAAATGTCAATTTTAAATTTGTTTCCGTGTGGAGAATACTTATATTTTTAATCTTGTTATTTAAAAAGCAGTAACTTAACTTTATAAGATTTAATTTCCATGAATATCGAGTGAACTTATATTCAAATCTATTACAACGTCATCTTGGAATATGCACAAGAAGATTGCATAATGCATGAAACTCAGAGTCGTGCCATTGACGTAGTATATGTATATTGTGCCAGGTTTTTTCTTTTTCTTTTTCTGTCCGCTTACTTCTGTTTTTTTTTCACACACGTATATAAATAAATTTATCTTAACAAACTGTTTTGTTATTGCTGATGAGACGGGTATTAAATGCACTCAGTGAAATGTACATACGCTTCCTATTTTTTGAATTTATATATATATATATATATATATATATATATATATATATATATATATATATATATATATCATGTCTCTCTCTAATATTGACTGGCTTTATAATCTTGTTTGAACAAATGAATATTGTATGTTCATATTCTTCGGTAAGATATGGATACTATTAAATGTGTGTCTGAAGAATGTACTGTATATCAGACGACGGTTTGAGAAAAACAATGAATCGATTGCAAGATATGCATATGGACAGGAAGGACTCTTCTTCATGACTATAATATATAAGTGGGTGCTGAAAATTCCCTAGTTTGTTCAAAATACTTGTAGAAAAACAATGAGAAAGAAAAACACTGATGTTGAATAATTTCGAAAATATATCGAACATGAATTGTCTGAAATCTTTTTTCAGCATACCTGGGTATAATGGAAGCATTATTAACAAAAAAATAAAAGATCCAATACTAAATTAATAGCAACGAGCGATACGGCAAAACGTCTTTATTTTACCTAAAATGACTCTACACACATGCATAAATACTACGCATATTTAGTTAAACATCAATTGAAAATTTAACATTACTAATGGTTAAAAGTCTAGCCGAAGGTACCCGGAAAAACTAAATACAACTTTTATATAATTTATGTTCTTAAAAAATATATATATGAGATCGCATGAAAAATTATATAAAAAAAAACTAGACCGTAATTGTTAACATGCTATTCATAACAGATCATATATTGGATCGTTTACCAAAAATGATTAATGAAACACGTTAAAATAAAGGAATATATATTTATTATAAATTATACTTTAGCACATGTTCTAACTAAAATCTCCTACAACATTGTACACTTTGTTTCGATATTTAAAGGACAATCAGGTAACTAATAATGATGGTAATAACCGTTATTTTATAAAAAAAAACGATATTCTTGAAAAAATTTTATTTTAAAAAATAACATTTATTACCATAAATATTAAAAACCTGTTGAGACATTGTTCTTTCAATGTCGAAATAAAACGTACCATTCTGTAGTAGACTGTAATCGTACTTGTTCTAAAATATAATTTATAATATACATATATATATACACACACACAAATACATTATATATATATATATATATATATATATATATATATATATGTGTGTGTGTGTGTGTGTGTGTGTGTGTATGTGTGTGTGTGTACGTTGTGGTGCAGTGGATATTATCTTAGAAGGAAAAATCGCAGAACCGTATTCGAATTCCAGTTGAATTCGTTGCATTCACTTACGAGCAAAAACCTTTGGCAAAAGTAATAATACGTCTTTTACATCCAGCTATAGCCTTGGTTGGCAATGAGTCTACCATAGAATGTAATTGCAACCTACTGCAGGAAAAATCTTTTGCCCAGTCAGTTATATATCTTTCAAGGCATGATCATCGTAGAGCGTTTCACGTATGCCACTTAGCTGACTGAAATATATATATATATATATATATATATATATATATATATATATATATATATATATATGTATATAGATAGATAGATAGATAGATAGATAGATAGATAGAAAGAGAGTGGCGATGCACGTATTTATAGATAGATAGTTTAGGTATATCATAAAGCAGCATTCTTTAAATTGATCTCAATTTAATATAAATGGTTTTATCTCTTAACCTTGGAAATCAAATGTCCTTTTCAATTTTGTCTATCATTTAACCAAACTTAGTATGAGATTATAACCTGCTTTTATGAGTTTTCTCATTTTGAGTTTCTAGTCTAGACGAATGATAACGACGATAACAAAAGCAGATAGAATCAGAGGAAATATTGAGGACCAGATTGTATTAACTATACACACATACACACATACATATATACATATTTATATATACATATATACACACATATGCACATACATATATCTATATACAGCTATCTATATACGCACACTTATATACATAGATTCACACATAGATACACACATATATACGCACATACATGCACACATAAACACACATTTTTATAAATATATACAAAAACCTATATAAAAACATATATTCACACACACACGCACTTATTTACACACGCACGCACGCACACACACACACACACACACACACACACACACACACACACACACACACACACACACATATATATATATATATATATATATATATATATATATATATATATATGAAGCACACGATCAAATAAACACATGTACGCAGAAAACTCATAAAAGTATGCTTCTCATAAGCCAGATATAAATCCATTCCTCCGTGGAAAATTGACTTGATCCTTAGATTTAAAATGATATTTTCCTGCATCTATATAGAGAAAGATAAGTAGAAGATACGACATATATTTTCTTTTATAATTACGTATAACTGCGCTTGAATGAATAAGTAAAATGATTTTATCCGTTTATTCTTCACTGTAACAGTGCGAATCTGTAGCTAACTCAGATTCACTCATTTAACCCAAGTTCGTTTATAATATGGCATATAAACTAACGGCTAATGTGTGATCTGAATTATCAAGAAATTAAAAGACTGCATTTTTGATACGACACATAGTGTAGTTATAACATAGGAGTAGATAGATTTGCCTATTGTCCAGCTCACACTCATCTCCAGTCTTTGTAACAGGAGTAAAGTTCTATCCCTTTTTACATCTTTTAGATTATGTTTCCGGTTTCTTCTAAATTAGTTTCAATCTTTTTCACTCTCAGTAGCCTTTTGTGTCTTAGATGCAATAACGCTCTACTTGGAACGAAATGATTGAAAAAAAATCATTTTTGTGAGGTAAGAACAAATGATCCTGGGTAAAATAATACGTGTAGAAAACTTGATCACTTAATTTGCGCACTTATCTTTGTAAACAGTGTGGCAAGAGTATGTGAAAATGAGAAGTAATGAATGCACTCGGAGAGAGCAAAAGTTGTGCCAAAGAAAAGAAACTGCTGAAAGCGGGTATTGCGAGTCATTTCCAAATCCAATATAAATGCCTCTCAAAATGTCTTAGTACACTTCATCTGCATTTTATACTTTTTCTCAAGAACACCTGAAAATGTTATTCATTAAATCCGCACTAATCTTCCAGGACCGCCTCGACGTTGCATTAAAGCAACTGTATGCCTGAATCTGGCTTCTTTTTGCAATAGGATGTGCGTTGTGGTGCAGTGGATATTGATTCGGAACGACAAATCGTGGTGTCGAGTTCCAATTTCAGTTGAATTCCTTGCATTCACTTACTCACAAATACACTTGAGAAAAGTTTTAATCCGTCTCTTCTCTCCATTTATGGGTTAAATAACAGGACAGATTACGTTCTACAGCCTTGGCTGGCAAACAGTCTACCGCAGAAAGCAATGGCAACCTACTATGGGATAATCTTCTGCCTAATCAGTCATGTTTCTTTCAAAACATGATCGCCCAAAGCGTGTATCACGTATGGCACTTGACTGACTGACAGTTGCTAAAAGATTATGTTCTTCGGGGATTCCTTGTTATAAGTTGGTCGTTGTTTGCTATCCCTGTTGAAATCTTTTGAAACAATATATATCAAGATATTTGAATTAAGAGAAATTGTCGTTAGTCGGCTACATTCTCAAGTTGCCATGATTGTTCTGCTAATCACAGATCTCATGAGCCACGTGAAAGAGAAAGCGTAGTCGGTCAATGAAAATGACTGATGTTTGTTAAAACGAAAATGAGTCAGCATAACCTCACATTCATGGAACCAATGGTAAAGCGCGAACTCTCTTATATTCGTCCGCAGGCATGACATACGACGGTCACTCTATAGAAAGTAATTAAGATAAATGGATAAAAAGGAAGTTACAAATATACACAGATTACAGAATAGAATGGGGTAGATAGATAGATAGATAGATAGATAGATAGATAGATAGATAGATAGATAGATAGAACCTGAGATAGATACATATAAAAAGACTGAGATAAATCCCTAGATAGATAGATAGATAGATAGATAGATAGATAGATAGATAGATAGATAGATAGATAGATAGATAGATAGATCTTCACAGATTGAGATAGGTAGACAGACACAAAAATAACATAGATAGATAGATAGATAGATAGATAGATAGATAGATAGATAGATAGATATGTTAAAACGAATGTCGTTAAAATGCTCAATCTGGAGATTGATTACTGTCTGGTGTTTTGTTGTAGGCGATAGACTTGATCCAGATATGTGTCAGGAAAAGCGATTCGCAGAACCAGCAAACATTGCATGAACATTCTTTTCGGTATAGGAGCTAATTTTCTTTCTTTTTGTTCTTGCAGACCTTTTCATGAAGATTTCTATACCGTTTTGATGTAATTGAAACCTATACACCAGGCTGATATTTTAGTGCTGTCGATAACTCTCAAAAGAAAAAAAATGCTAAGATTTAGAGCATGCAGTGTAACATTATTCATACACTCATTAAACGCATGTGCTCCAAAATTGACCATATACGAAAAAACATAGCAAAGGCAGAAGGACGAGAACTTGTGTTTTATAGACGTCGCAAAGGTGTTCCACAAAGTACGCCAAAAAGGATATGTTAGAACTGTCCAGGAAATTTGACATATTTGAGGAAGACATTAAAATAGTCAAGCACCTATAGTGGCAGCAATACACCTGCATACGGATAGGAAATGAGTTCTGCGTATGTACAAAATAGAACGGTGTTAAATGCAAGAATATGTCTTCTGAACGGATTTATTCAATCTATACAGCTAGGCAATTCTGATAGAAGTAGAAATCCTGCCATGATCCATCATTGTCGGCCACAATCTTAACAATATAAAATATCCGGCCGAGACAGTGCTGATAGCAGAAACAGAAAGTAAACTACAAAACTTCCTACAGAATTTAGAGAAGGAAAACGAGAAGAAGGGATTAAATATTAACGACACAAAAACTGAATGCATTGTGATCGGCAGAAAGACGAGCACAAAATGTCAATTACAGATCGGCGAATCTAAAATCAAGCCGATAACGGAAAGAGCGACACTGAACTTCAAAGGCCTATTGAGATGACCAAAGACGCATTTCAAAAGCTAAACAGAGTATTAAGAGGCAGCAAAATTTTGCAGAAAAGAAAGAAGAGAGTATTGAAATGGTATGTGATACATGTAC
The DNA here is from genome assembly GCA_037127315.1 of Ascarosepion bandense. Classification (NCBI taxonomy): domain Eukaryota; kingdom Metazoa; phylum Mollusca; class Cephalopoda; order Sepiida; family Sepiidae; genus Ascarosepion; species Ascarosepion bandense. The sequence goes on from JBBBDQ010000249.1 coordinate 1,219,150, forward strand.
TTTTTTTATAGACAACTAGCAGTATAGCCCGACGTTGCTCGGGTGTAATGAAAGCTTTAAAATGAATCCATGGTTCTGGAACACAGACACTTTGGACGTTGGCACGAAAGACTAAAAAGCAATAGTTCTTTCCAGTTAAAGTGAAACCGTAGACTGAAAAAAATGAATGGATATAATTTTGATTTCCTCGTATCGATATCGAACAAGTTATTTTTTTCTTCGTAAACTGAATTTTGATGGTTAAATACGTCCTCTGAGTAAATGGTATCATGGCTGAGACTAAGAACTACAATTATACATACTTAGAGCCAAACCCGAAGAAAAAACTGAAATAAAAAGGACTAAAAAATACAGACATACAGGCAGATAAACAGATACACACACAAAAATCTTGCCTTATATATATATATATATATATATTATCGATTTTCTACACTATTGTAAGAACTGCAACCTTGAAACTTCTGAAAATAGTATCTTATGTCTTTGTCTATGAGTGTATCAAATTTGATTAAAATCCGACCACTCCTTCTATAACTCGATTTATTCGATTATCGATTTTCGATATTTATCAGGGTACCTCGACACAAAACCTAGCTAAGAACACTCGCGGACGCTTATAGCACAACTGTGTAAATTTTCAAGAAAATCGGTTTATCCGTTTCGGTTTCTTTAGGTAACGGACACACACACACACACACAAACATACACACATATGCACACACAGAAACAAATTTCCATTCATAAATAACTTTAGATTTGTTCAAAGATGAAGGAGAGACCCGAAAAGTTGCAGAAAATACTTCTACTGAAGGATGATTAGGATACTATGCGCTCCACGAAGAGATTTAAAGACAATAGAAACTAAAAAACTTATACTTAACATCAAGAAGAGTCAGTTGAAATTTCTAGGGCATGTAATAAGGAAGGAATGTTTCGAGAATCTGATACACACAGGGCGGATAGAGAGACAGTGGAAAATTGCGCGTGACATACTTGACTGGATTGAATAAATTGATGGCATAGCATGGTATAAGTGATAGAAAAAGAATAAAGTTATTAAGAGCAGCAAGGGACAGGAAGACGTGGAGAGCTATGATCAGTTATGTCTGAGGAGACATGGCACATAAAAGAAGAATATCACGTTAACAACAGTCTTCTTCAACCTAATTGCTACGAACTAGCCACCTTTGCTTACTGGCTTATAAATAGAATTTTCCCGAAATTAATTTTGTGCCATATTCGCTTGGCAAGTGTAGTTCAGAACTTTCGGGTTTTTAATCGCTGGTTGGCCAATTAAAATTTGCTGCAGTGTCATAATGGTCCATTTAGTTCTGTTCACAATTAATAATCCTTAAGTAGAACGCATAAGAAACAAGTCGCAATGCATTAACAATGAAATAAATAAATCTCGGAAACCAACTACTTCCAAACTCGTCTATTCATACTGAAAATAGAATGAGAATTGGTAGGGGTCTGGATATCAAAATCGACATGCAATGACACATCTCCATTTTATTTGGTTGGTTGTTTTGTTTTTATGGCATATCAACCTCAGCGGGTCATTTATTGCCAAGTAAATTTTATTTATTTATTGCTGGTAATATCTTTTTCTTTCAACACATTATTGTTTTGCGTCTAGTAATCCTTTTTTCTTTTCGGGTATCAAGATTCATTGGGATTTGTTTTAAATGGCAGGGTCCCCGAATCCTATCCTGTTATTAAACCCATAACTGGAGGGAAAGGACGGATTAATACCTTTCCCAAGGTACCAGTGCTTAAGTGAATGCAGGGTATTCAACTGGAATTCGAACTCGGCTCACAGATTTCTCTTTCCGAGCCAATATCCACTGCACCACAACGCACATCCATGACTAAACGCTTACAGCAGCTGCTATTCCCAAGCGGTCACCCATCTAAGTACTGACCAGGCTCAACTTTGCTTAACTTCGGTGATCGAGCGAGAACCGGTATATTCAACGTGACATGGCCGTAAGCCTTCTCTATTTTAAACTGGATGCGTAGAATCAAATTATTAAGTAGCTGTCTCTTTCAGGTACATCTAATCATCGAGAAACTTTTTTTTAAAGTCACTAGCCGTTTTAAAAACATGCCTATCAAGATGTTTCTTGTATTCCAATCAGCATTCCAAATTTGAGATAAGATTCTAACTTCTAAGCCATAGGCACTCGGTGGAGAAAGGTGGATTTTAACGTGTTATATACACACTGTAAACACACACCAGTGTCCGAGAGTGTTCAAATTCATTACCGAATGAACGATAAGTAAATGCGGGAAAAGCCAAAAATACTCTGGCCTGTAACTATCTACGATTTCACTTCCTCCACGGTAGAACTAATGGAACGAAGCATAGTATCACGACTACGTAGGTGGTTAGGTTTGCCAAGATCTCTATGCAGCACTGCGTTATACGGAAAAACAAACTGAAACTTCCGTTTAAATCGCCTACACGAAGAATTTAAAGTAGCTAAAGTGAGAGCCACAATCCAGTACGCCGGAAAATCCCAAAGTAGCCGGTGCGGGAATATCAGTATATATAGGTAAAAAATGGAACGCCTCGAAAGAACTGAATACAGCAAAATAAAGAATCCGAGAAAAGGCAATACTAGGGACCGTAGCTACTGGACGCGCGGGCCTCGAGTTTTTTCCCTCAGAAAAATATGACAAACTGCAAGGAAAAAAAATTCATCTTTTGCAGGAAGAAATCAGAAACAGCGAAGAAGAGAAACGAATAGCAATCCAAGTCGAGATGAGACAGCAAGGGGTATAGACCAAATGGAGCTCTATATTGAAACGCCAAATCAAATGGTCCGAAATATGGCACGGTGACTCCAGATTAAAATTTCTGATTCTGGTAGTATACGACGCCCTGCCAAACCCCACAAACTTACAATTATGGTATAAAACCCAGTTGCCAAATTGTCATCTTTGTGGGCGCAAAGGTACCTTAAAACATATCCTGAGTAACTGTAAATCTGCACTAGCTGATGGGCGTTACAGGTGGCGCCATGACGAAATTCTAAAAGAGATCGTAAAAATAGTTCAAAATGCTATCAAAGAAAATGTTTACAACCCAGACACAATCAGATAAAATTTATTAAAGCGGGCGCGAAAATCCCACGAAATAGAAAGGTAAATCCAAACCTGCTATCTCCTGCAACAGACTGCGAACTATGGGCCGATATAGGCTCAAGATTGAAATTCCCAGAGTAAATTGCCATCAGAAAACTTCGCCCAGATATAGTTTTCTTCTCACATAATTTGAAGAAGATAGTCTTGTGGGAACTAACGGTATCCTGGGAAGAAACCGCAGAAGAAGCGCATGAAAGAAAAACGTTAAAATACGACGAACTGCTGGAGAGTTGCAGGGTTAAAGGCTGGAGGGCTAGCTGCACTCCTATAGAAGTGGGGACTAGAGGATTTGCAGCAATGTCTTTATGCAAAGCCTTAACAGATATTGGGATAGTGGGAGTAAAAAAAGGAAAGCACTCAAGTCCATAACCGAAACAGTGGTTATGGATCAAAAGAGCGAGCGCCTGGATTTCAAATCAAATTGTTAGATAAAATTCCCCGAAATTCTGCTTTTCTGATTTCTCTTCATTTTATTAGTAACCGTAAATAAGATAAAATGCATAAATAAGTTTAAATTAATGTATCGTGATTAATTCGTAGTCGAGTTTTTTTTCCTCTTTTATTTTTATAGGCGTACAATAGGTAAATTGTTTCACATTTTCGGACGAGCTCATGTACGGTTCGCCTCTAAATGGAAAGTGGCTCTGACTGTCGCCAATCAGAAGCACTTACAAGGTTTCGTACCGGGCCCAAACGTAATTTTCCCAGTGTCTGAAAGCGCTTATCGAGGGTGGACCAAAAACTGATCATCTCTGGTCGGATCGGCGCGGTGAGGGGTTATGATGTTGAAAGACCCGAAACTCCCTAGTGATCCTCGCGATGACATCACTGACGACACACTCTAGCGCCCCCACTACGGTGCGTATGTTTGAAATCGTTTTAAAGTCTGCCATTTCTCCATAGTGCTTATATGACAAGTACAATGAATAGTGACTTAATATATGTGTGTATAGTAAGGCTTGCATATAGAAAAGATATTTAGAAAGAAAGATATGGATATTTATTCGCTCTATGTCATAAAATATGTACCAAATGAAATAGGTGAGAAGTAATAACTATCCTAATATATCAATTCCACGCCGGGGACACTAAAATTAAGCAGATATTGATATTTCACTACATAAAAAGTCTTGTAACACAGAAGGGAAAGTATGACATGGAGATCCAAAGGCGTAGTGAGATTGTCAAAGGCTCAGTAAATTATTGAGAAACAGAAAGAAAGAAGAGAGTACTGGAATATTATGTTGTGTCTGTCCTATATGTCATCGAATGCGGGGCAATTTCCTCAATGATGAAGGAAAGACAAGAAACATGAAAGAAGATGGCTAAGTAGACATCTTTATTTGTAATATGCATAAAACCTGCTAATTAAATATTTCTTTGGGTTAAATGTACCACATACAGCATATCAAACGAATAATTATTTATCACTGTAGCCTTCAAGTTTCTCATTACACTGATATTCAGAGAAAAATAAAAAATGTTATAAATAAAGATAAGCAGATATTTACCCTACTTCCCCACTGAAGCGAGATGTTACACAAGGTCTTTTTTAACGTGGGGTGCCCGACCACGTACAGACGTGCGAAGGAAGAAATATTCTCCAGTCTCCTTAACCGCCGGTTGAGCTGGCTTCGAAGAGGAGCACCTGGTTCAACCCTCTGCTGCAATGGGGTGGCGCGGCCGCGGGACACTGTTTCCCGGGACTGGGCATCTACTCACTGTAAATTTTCTCAGATGAAACCATGCCTTCGCGGAGAGAGCTTCATCTGAGCCGCACTCTGTCTTCGAGGACAGAGATGCAACTGAGAGATGATTTTTCATCTCTAACCGACACAAAAATGTGCCACGTAAGTATCAGTGATGATAAGTATACTAATATCTACATACAAAATAATATTTTATATTTCCTAATTAAATCATTAACGATTGATTTAATTTGACGAGTATACTTCATTCAGAAATTCATTTCCTATAATTTCGATGTCTTAACTTAAGACATTATCACATTCTTAATGTTCTAAGATATGCGCTTGAAAGGTAGACACCTGCAAGCTAAATTCAAATATTTAATATTGCGGAAATACAGTATATTACGCGGTCTGTTAATGACAAAACCCTTGAGAATTTATATATCATTGCTATTCGAACAGATGAAAATTAAATGTCTCTTTCATTCGATTTCGTTTTCTATAATGGCGGTAGGAGTTTTCTTGTAATGATCTTTTTGCCACTGACTTTTCAGAACAATTCGCCGTCTCTACGTAAAAAACAGGAAATAAACTATTCAAATATATTACAAGCGCGGAAATTTTATGAAATTATCAACAATTACCGAGAGTGGTTTATTATAACTGACATAACATTAAAACTAGAAGGAACTACGCGTGGAGGCTCGATATGAGAAACCATTTATTTGCGAAATTGAATTGGACATACGAAGCGATAAAGCATGAAAGAAAAGTTTTATCTTGGAAATTTTCCTACGCAAATGGTTCCTTTGATCTGTGGACGGCCATTCTTTTCCCGATTTTCTCTGATCAGTGGTGTGGACACTTTCCAGTCGGAAAGAAAGTTTGAGAATGATGGTCTATTCTGGGATTGCAAATGGCAATAAAGCCATCCTATTTAGTGACGTGTACAAATTATAATCAAATAGTATTTGACTGGGGCACATTGAAACGAATGCACGCACAAAAAATGCGTTTGGCACATATATTTGTAAGTTCACTCAGAAAAAGAAAAAAGCTATCAAGATGACAAGATCTGAGACAAATTCGGTTGATGAATAATTAGAACAGACAAACAATACACAGAAAAGTGACCTGGGATTTTACAGAGATATTGAAGTAGCCAATCTGGGTATGAAATTGTAATATGGTAAATATATTGGTAAGAATATAATAAGTTTTAAAAGCAATGAAAAATACATAAATACATAACGAGGAAAAATACGATCTGAACACTTTTAAGCACTCCCAATATCTTATTTATTTTATTTAAAAGATCATAAAATTTATAAAAATAACAGAAAAAAAGAATATAAATAACCTTAATTGAACAATAATACTAGGAATTATTTTACAAATAAAGCTGAAAATATTTTTTTATAAATTTGATATATATTCATTTACAACATAAAAGTGTAATACCTGTGAAAAGATGGCAGAAAAATATGTCAGTATTAAGCCTATATACACTTAGTCATTATTTTTTTACATATAATAAAATAATCTTTACGAACTTTTTATATCCAAACAATAAGTTGATATTAATGTGTGCATGTAGAAAATGTAAAACTGATAATTGCACATAAGAAAGAAGCGAAAGTCAAAATAAAACATTTTTCAGAATAGTTGAACAAAAACAAATAAATATAATACAAAAAAATGTTAACTGCGAAAAATTTGTGATGAATACTAATAAGTAATACATATAAATACAAATACAAATAATAATCATTATATATGCAATAAATTTAGTAAAAATAATTAACAATTGCGAATTATAGGAAATTGTTATATTACATTTAAGTATTTTTTTCAGTTAAATTTTTATCCATTATTTTTGAAGCTTCGATATTATGCGTTATGCATCCTTGATCTTAGATCAACATGTCGCCAGGAAATATAGTTTTGTGAGCTTTGGTGCTTCTAATACACGCAATGTACATAATGCTTATGTATGTAGTTTAGGTTATCTATGGTTATCATAGCCTAGTGATAATATAGAAATCTTTCACTGTTCATAAAATGCTTCAGTGACATTCGTCTCAAATAGCCTTTGACAAGTGGCTTGAAAAGAGGCAAAGACGGACTACTGGCACATCATAACCAGCTGTCCTAAGACTACTGACCTTGAGAAGAAAGAAAAATCTATCTCAGCTAAAAAAAAAACCCGTTTTAAAATTCCGCAATTTGGCAGAAACATAGAAGTAACACGAAACAGAAAAGTAAACCCGAAACCCCCCCAAAAATGGAAGAAAACTCAAACATAAAATTCGAAGTGGATCTTCTAATGTCATTTGCAATCAACATTGACAACCTTTTGGAAATTTTTTTCAGCCAAGAAAGCAAACATGTATTAAGCTTCATTCCTCTGATCTTGTTCCCGGGGTATCAGTAGCGCACCGCCCCTATATATGATCGTCCAGTCCTGCATCCTGAAGAAGTCTTTCTAGTCTTACCACCAAGGTCTTAGATTTTGACAGAACAGAATGCAAAGCATTATCTCACGATATAAAAGAATAACTGATCCTTAAAAAATTCCACGAGACTTAATTATTTTTTTTTAAAGTTATATCTTAATATTTGAAGCAAGAATTTATAATAACAAATGTGTTTGTAATAAATGTCGCAAAAATGTATCGTTAAGATTTCGTGGAATTTCAGTAAAGGTTATAGGAACACAAAGCAAATATTAAAAAAAAAAACACGACAAACTCAGTGCATTACTCATTTAATGTCATAAATCCGACCATAATTTCAGCTGGGACTGGCTCTGTGCATTGCTTTTGCACACTAGAAAAGTTTCATGTACACGTATTGTTTTTTATCAAGGAATATATTTGCACTTGTTATTTCAATGTAGAACTATGGCTGGCCGTGGCCTAAAAAGGTGTCTTGCATTGCAATAAATGTATTAAACACAATTGAATACAATGGCAATAAGGGCTCTGAAATATATATATATTGGTATAAACTAATGAATATATAATTTTAACTTTTTATAAAGTGTTCCAAACAAATGTCGAACTTTTATAAATATTTAGTTTTATTAGTTTTACAATAATTACAGACGGACTGGAATTCAAAGCTTTCAGGTTTCGGTGCCAAATGCACCATCATCAGTTGATACCGACATCTGAAAACGAAAATGAGTCGCAGTTTCATATCTTATTATTATAACACTAATAATAACTACTCTTCTAATATATATATATATATATATATATATATATATATATATTCTAAACATATACTGTTAAATATAAGAGACAATGAAAATTTTCAACTGAAATTAAATCCAAAATACGACGTTTAGAACGGCTTATGATTAAACATAATAGACATTCATTGTCTCTTATATTTAACAGTATATATTTAGAAAATTATTTGCTGCCTCGATACAATATATATATATATATATATATATATATATATATATATATATATGCGTGTGTGTATATATATATATATATATATATATATATGCGTGTGTATATATATATATATATATATATATATGCGTGTATATATATATATATATATATATATATATATATGGGGGGGTGAAAATCAATAGTACCATGTAAATGTATGTGCAGGCTTCGCAATGAGTTTTCTCGTTTGCAACTACTGTATTACAATCTTTATACTGTTTAAGCATAAATATTTTCTGTAGACTTCCTTTAAGTGCCACGCAGCACAAAGTAAGCATACATTTTCTTTAGCTTTACTTTTCTTGTATACTGATCTATTGTCATAATGCGACATGAGGTTCAATGGATGATATACACATACACTACGGAAAACTGTGAGCACAGGAAAATACCTCTTCAGAGGAGACCGTCACTTTCGGAAATTGGTGAAATGGAAAAACTAATTATACCTACACTTTATTATGGTTTGTCGTTTATATTTTTGTCCTGTGTTCACGTCTTGTATACTGGGAACTCATTAACAGTTTCTAATATTTGAAACGGTTCAGTTTGTCTAGTCCTCCTTTAAATAGTAAGTCAACTTAAACAATGATTCCGGAATATATTGCCTTCTAACCACGTCAGTACAAAAACCTTTTAAGCAGTTGAGCGAACTCACTTGAATTAAATGAACTAAGGATTAAGGTTAAGACCTGCTGACCAACTAAATCAATTATCAGAAATTTGTCATTTCAGCAACATTTATTCTTACGAGTTCGACTATTTTTGGTACAAGACGCTCATCCACATACACATAGCAACAAATAGGGCGCCCGCCATAAACGATTCTCCGGTAGCCTCTTATTCTAGCCTTGTGGTATTTTGTGCTAAAACTGGTAAGTCTATGCACACCCCGATACACACTCGTGTGCACGGTGCTGAGAAAGACTGTCTTTTCGTTTTCTTTTGCAGAATTAACAATTTCAAATTTGAAATATGTGCCACATATTACTGTTAATAGTTTTTGTAACCCAAGAAAATATTAATATCAGAGACATATACAATTCAAGCAAATAAAATTGTTCACTTTTACTGTCAAACATTTTGAGACGATTTTTAAAAAAATTATTTTTTGTAAAATATCAATATTTGATAATATTTACGCTCCCACACCCTGATTGAGCACTCTGGAAAAATAGTAGACTTTAATAAACAGTAGCTACTCTGACATGTACGCATCACTCATTCAGTGAAATGAATTAGAGCGCTCTAGCTATTGGGCGCGTATAATGATATGCGCTAAAAAAATGTCTGCCTACTTTAGCCCAGGGATAGAGTCGCCGACTGACGCCATTGCGGTCGTGTTTCAATCCTGGGTATAAAAAGCAATCGGAGTCTAACCGTACTGATGAGCTGTGATACGGCAAAACAGATCTGTCTGCGGATGACTATATATATATATATATATATATATATATATATATATATATAAATCTATATATAAATCTCTGATGAAGCTTGTTAAAGTGAAACATGTTAGATTAAAGACACATTTTCGTACTTCTTCTTTACTTATTCTTTTCATCGTCGGATTCCGATCTATATTCTGAACTTATATATGTGTAATTTTAGAATATTTCTAAAGTTTTAGAAACCGCATTAAAAATTTACGAACTGCGTCTGTTATTCAGTGACTGTTATCTTTGCTTAGCAATGTTTTAGTTCAACACAAGATAAACCCATCTATGATGGTGGATGTCTTTATGTAACCCGAAAGCTTCGAAATAGCATAATAAAATAATATCCAAATCTTGAACAAACTTTTGTTTTTATTTTCACCTGAATTTAAAGCCAAAATACGATGGTTAGTACGGCTCGTGAGTAAACATGATAGACATTAATTGTCTGTTATATTTAACAGTATATATTTAGAAAATTATCTGCTGCCTCAATACAGAATATATATATATATGTGTGTGTGTGTGTGTGTGTGTGTGTGTGTGTGTGTGTGTGTGTGTGTGTGTGTGTGTGTCTAATGCATCTCTATTTTTATCTATGTGTCTCGTGTTCTTCATCCATGCATTCTATTCATGCATTCTGCTCTTCTAAGCCAATATTAGAATAATTTGCGTTGATACGAATTCAGTGAGAAATGATGTCTCTTTCCAAATTTTAAAGAAATTAACGGACTCCAAGTTTCCCTGAAAAACTTTGTAAATATTATTATATGTTTGCAAGTTTTTAAAAAATCTATTTCTTCTATGTGGTCATCAGATGATTATGTACGTTCTTAATTATGGGTGTGTCTTGTAGACATTACGTTTTGTTGGTTTTTCCTAAATTTATTTGGGAACTTTTTAATCGTTTATTTTAGATACTTTTACGTATAATTTATTTTAGATAAACATAAATTAGATTATTTAAATGTGGATTTAAAGATAGTTGAGGATGTAGTATAATATTGCGTCGTGTATCTATATTGTGAGTGTTTGTTTTTTTATACACATGTACAAAATGTAAGCAGTCGTTATATATATATATATATATATATATATATATATATATAGGATGAGTGTTCAATACAAAGAGAGTTTGACTATATAGAGAATACGAACAAATGTATGGATACAACAATCAACACTATTCTCACGCCTTCACCTTTTCAAATGTATAAAGAAACTGAAATCTTTTGAGAAGGTCATCATCTCCTTTCCTCAACGAAACAGATCTGTCTACGGAGATACATACATATATATATATATATATATATATATATATATATATATATATATATTAGATTAAATAAATTAAAAACGTCTGTTTATTTTTTAATAAAATCTGTTCATGCTTACATATATTATTTCGCGTATTACAAATGAAAAATATAAGAAAGGAGCTGTAACATTGCGATATGATTTTCTTATTCATTTTTCGACGTCCCAAATTGTTTTCAATCTTTTTCCGAGATCATCTTCAGGAGTTTAAGTTGTGGTAACAAAAAATAACCGCAAAACTGTGGTGCTATAAATTACTGTAAATTTTCTTCTTGCTTGAAATATAACGATTAACAGATTGCTTATATGTTTTGTAATAGTAGTAAATGAACATATATATATATTACACATATACCTGTCTAATAGTAGTGAATTAAAATACACACACACACAAACACACGCACACACACAGACGCGCGCACACACACACACACACACACACACACACACACACACACACACACATATATATATATATATATATATATATATATATAAAATTAATGCACATATAAATTGTTTTGCCACGTAGCTCATACATGTTATCTCCAGCATTCCGAACTTAGAGTTTCGTAGACGTGCCTTTTGGAGATCACTCTTTCCATTCTTCAGGGCATATCATTAGTTGACTTTATTTTTAAAATTTTTCTTTAATATATGCACTTTTCCAATGTTATTGTTATATGTATTGTCATTTTTATATGTAAATTTCATCATTAATTTATAGTTTTTACAAAGTTTTCTGATTTTTATGCTTATGTAAAAGGTTTCTATTCAGTTACTGATCTGACCACTTCATAAAGTGTCATGTGATCGTTTCTGGCTTTTCCTCTGTCTTACGCAATGTAAATCTAACGCCATTTATATCTTACGCAATCTGTTGTATATCTACATATAAACCATTATTCTCAACCATTGCTCAACCATATTTCAATGGACAATACACCCCTATTAAATTGTATCATCATATATTAAGTAATTGGGCCAGATATTGTTTCATTTCCTTTCTCTTTCCAAAGTATTAATGTAGCTCAGCTGCTTTGAATCCTTCCTTCATATCAGTTAAGTGCCATATGTAATACAAGCTTGGGCGATCATGTCTCAAACGAGACATGACTGATTGGGCAGAAGATTTTCTATCAGTAGGTTACATTATTTTTTGCTGTAGACTGGTTGCCAAAGAAGACTACAGAACAAAATCCCCAGAAATTCAGTACTATTACCCACTTTTATTTAAACTTATTTATAAATAGAACTTTGTGTGTGTGTGTGTGTGTGTGTGTGTGTGTGTGTGTGTGTGTGTGTCCGTTATCTCTAGACTCCGAAACGGCTGAACTGATTTTCTTGAAAATTTACACAGTTGTACTATAAGCTTCTGCGAGTGTTCTTAGCTAGGTTTTGTGTCGAGGTACCCCCGATAAATATCGAAAATCGATAATCGAAAAAATCGGGTTATAGAATGAGTGGTCCGAATTTAATCAAATTTGATACACTCATAGACAAAGACATAAGAAACGATATTCAGAAGTTTCAAGGTTGCAGTTCTTACAATAGTGCAGAAATTCGATAATATATATATATATATATATATATATATATATATATATATATATATATAGTGATGATCATCCACGTATACTGTCTTAATATGTATAGGAAAGAATATTAATAAAAGTTTTGAATTTAAAAACGTACTTTTTTAAACAGTATTTGTTTATTTTTTATAGTGTTTTATATTTCAGAATCTCGGTCTTCATCAGAAACAAGTCTTGTTTCTGATGAAGGACCGAGGGCGGTCTGAAATATAAAACACTATAAAAATAAACAAATACTGTTTAAAAAAGTACGTTTTTAAATTCAAAACTTTTTATTAATATTCTTTCCTATATATATATATATATATATATATATATATAAAAGGCAAAATGTTTGTGTGTTCGTCTGTTTATATGTCCTTTATACAAATCCACAATTTTTATCGATTCTCACAAAACTTCACACAAATATTTTCTTAGGCTGAGTCTGAGCTCTGGATTAGTTTTAAAGCTTTCATTACACCCGAGCAACGCCGGGCTATACTGCTAGTAATACATGAAACTATACGTATCGTTGAATCTTACTTCTGACGATGATGATGATTTGCATACGAAACAATTTTTGGATTCAATATATGTAAAACAAAAAATACTTTTGATTCACCATTCCATGATGTCTTCTCAGCAATAATCAAGTTTAGCAAACATCTGCACATGAATGTAAGAAAGGCGGTGAAATAGTTATATTCCATATATAAAATATCCACTTCGAGATATACAGCGTGTACTCAACTTACTTCCGTTGATTTCTTTGTTTATAAGAGAAACATACACGCATTGTAATAATCATATCTGATTTTCCTGTACTAAAATAAATTTGCCTCATGAGTACTAAGCTTTTCCGTAAACGTTTCCATTTAAGTAATTTATCATTCCAGGTGTTGGAATCTATCCAAAGTTTACATGATAAAATCATAATCATAATTCGTAGAATTTGAAACTTTGTCTTGTTATTTCTTTTTATACAAAGCTATACTAAATTTCATGAGAAAATTAAAACAGATTATTATAATGGGCTGTGTCTTGTGGTGCAGTGGATATCAACTTGGAACGAGAAATCCGGGAGTCGAATTCCGGTTGGAAATCTTGCGTTCACTCACGCACAAATACCCTTGAGAAAAGCATTAATCCGTCTCTTCCCTTCAGTTATGGGTTAAATAACAGGACAGATTAGATTCTATAGCCTACTGTCACTCATATCTTTTTCGAGACATGATCACTCATGCGTGTATCACGTAGGGCACTTAACTAACTGATTATAGAATAAATAAAAAAGTATAAACTGTTAGATTGTTTTGGGGTAAAACAATATTTTTACATGCAAATGAGCAAAAAATTAAATGAATTGTCAAATATCAAATCTTTCACCCAAGGATTTATTGAAGTAAAATAAACATTCTTAATAATACGCACATGATTCAACAATATAATATTATATTAATTACGATGTAGAGCGAAAATCTTGAAGAAGAGTATGCATCAGTTTAGGAGGACAGCGTTAATTAAAAAGTAAAAAAATGATTTTACGATTTATAAGAGAATGCAAAACAGCTACAAAATTTGCAAAACGACTAATCTAAAAATGTAAAATATATATATATTAATTCAGAACAAAATACAACGGAGAATTTGTAATGTGATCGATAGCGACTTGGCAGCCCTGCTGCAGTCACTCTCTCATCGGCGTGATGAGGCTTCCCTTTGCCTCTTCTATAAATACTTTCACTGCTTCTGCTCCGATGAACTTATCTCACTGGTGCCCCCTAATTATGAATTTGCACGAGATACTAGATTAGCAACTAGGTCCCACTCTTTTAGAGTGAAACGGATAAAATTTAACCGCAATTTCTACTCTAACAGCTTCTTTTCTCTCACTTCTCACCTGTGAAATTTCCTTTCCATATACTTGCTTCTCCCAAAGCTACAACCTCCAGGAATTTAAGTGTAAGGTCACTAGACACCTCTTATCACACTAACTAGCATCCGTTCTCTCAAACACTCTTCAGATCTACCCAAACCCCATCCTCGGTATCCGCATCCGTCTATCACCCTCCTTCCGACATTTCCCGTCACTAAACACTGTTTCTGATCACTTCCCCCTATGTAACCCCCTGCGCAATAGTGGCAGTGGAATACCTTGCTTGGGGTGAAATGATTTTAAAAAAATTTAAAGATATCGTGAGTAAACATATGCATAAAAAACCAATAGCAGTCAAAATCAAAACCATTAAAATTATATTAAATGAGGATATTTTAAGCATGTATAAAAATATAAATTTTAATGTTTTCAGAGAAGATAGAAAATGCGATAGAGAAATCCGAAGGCACATTGTGTTAGCAAAAGATGTCTTCCAAAAGTTAAACAAAGTTATAAAAATTTGGAAAATTTTGGGAGAAGCTGAAAAGAAAATTAAGATTAATTTAAGCGCCGTCTTCCGCTATGGATATAAATATCAGACAATCTCCAAAAAGATAATGAAAAAATCCTGAGCCAACAGAAATACGAAACTACAGGATGATGGTGATTATACCACGAACAGAGCATGTTAGTAAAACAAAGCTTAAAAGGAAATGGAAACAGAAATGACACTTAAACTTAACATCTGTAAAAGACTAGAAATTTCTTGGACACCTAATGAGGAAAGAGGTTTTGGAAAATTTGATACCCACATAGCATATTAATGGCAAGCGGTACAGAGGAAATAGAGCACAACCTACTTAACTAGTTGAAGAGAGATTAAAAAGGTAGTAAAATTATAATATTTACTAACAGTTACCAAGAACACAAAGTTATGGAGAGCACGACACATAGAAGAAGAATATTACAAAAGATATTAGACGTTAACACCTTGTCAAGAGTAAATTCAATGTTTTAGGAATCTGCCAATGATTTAATTTTTTCTCTTTCACATGAAAAAAATGTTTTATTTATATCTCTTCACTATGTACAAGATAATGTCTCTCCGCATATTCCTTAATAAATATATGGTCAATGACTTATGTTTTTGGATAATGTAATTCGAGGAGGTTCCCGTGGTTGTCTCCACAGATTTTAAGTCAATGTTTTTCTTCTCTTTGATTGTTGTCATCGAAGTCTACTTTACTTTATTTATAGCTGGATGAGTCAAGATGGAATCATGTTTTTGCAAAGAGTATACTGCGAAAATTAACGCAACAGTTTAGACAGAAATTTAAAATCACTTTGCTAATCCCACGTTCCTCGTTAGCCATTACACTACACAGAGCCTTGAACATTGATTCATCTCAGAGACTCGATTATAGAAATATAAATATAATGTTTTAGTCGGCAATCTTGAAAATTTGACACTTAGACTAAGAAAAAAACCCGGATAAAACGTGCTATTTTATTACCGGAGACTCTATTGTTCAAACATATATAACTGTTCTACACCCTAGATCTGACACAATATGAAAAGCATATGTCAACAATCAACCGAAGTATTATAAGTTACTTTGGTTACAAAGACTAAAGATACCAATCTTATTACAAATGAGCCCACTACGAATCGCTCATTGATGCGAGCTTACGTGCGTGTCAACTTGCATTGTCTTTATGATTTATATCGAGAATGTCACACGTTCCCTAGACGACAAACAGTGCCATCCAATCAGAAATGCTATTCGATATGGCAGAGAATGTTTCCTCCCCGTGTCAGTCAGTGTTTTTGACAAGCTGCCAGCCGGCCAGTCAGCCAAACTCACCTGATCAGGAAAACAATTAAGTGAACAAAGATTTGATGAGGCAAGAAAAAAGTGCTTGAGGCTATCATAAAAAGCGAGTATATGATGATTATATCCTCACATCCATCGACCCCATAAATGCTGACACACAACGTGTCACCATCGTCCGATATTTGAAATGTTAATTTTGGGCATAAACAAAAATATGCGGTTAGCGAATCCCCAATTCAGTTATTCCATGTTATTCACAGAAAAAATTAGTTTTCCCTTTTTGTTAAATTATTTTAGTTTTAATAATTATATTAGGACCTTGAATAAATTCTCGTTGATTTTTCATGAAAAGTAATGGTTTATTTACAAAAATTAATAACAAACATGTCACTGAATGTATTTTTCATCGCTAACTACTACATGTCCTTATCTTCTTGGCGGTATTTGAATTCTACATCGGAAAAACGACCTGTCTTTTAAGGCTAACCACGAGTCGACCGACAAACTGGTATACTCATGAAAATGAAAGTACTGCTCAGCGTAGCCATGGGCCATCGATCGGAACAAGTGTTAATCAGACGGGGCAATGTCTAGTGAATTTTTAATAGTTTTCCATCCATTTCGCAACATGTGGCCCAGCGTTGTGAAGTTGGAAAATTTCTTTGTCGGACCTATGCTTTTTAGCGGCCGCTTTTTTTTCCAATGCTCGGACCAAACACATCAATTTCAGTCGATAGCGATCTTCCGGGATGATTTTGATCGGTTTGAGCAGCTCATAATAAACTACACCCAGGTGATCCTATTAAATATTGAGCAGAAGAATGGAACAATGAATAATCGGTTTTGCCGCTGTTGTGGATCTTCGTCGCCAAATTGTTGTGGAGCTGTGGCGAAACGTCGCCGTAAAGTTATAGTGACCGGTTTGTGCCGAAAGTAAGACACGGAACAAGAAGGTAGGTTCAAAACAGTGTATTCGTATAACAAGGAACATGATATCCAAAGGAAATGTTAATAATAAGTAATATGGAAATAAGTAAGTCTGTAGGTATTATTACGCTGCGTATTGCCTGACTAGTAGTTGTCGTTAACTACTGTTAACTGCTTTCATTAACTGCTCTCGTTAACTCTTCTTCCCTCAGAATTCATGCAGTTAATTACTTATAACAACAGGAAGAGTCCATTTCTCGTAAAAGCCGCCAATGTCGATTTCTGACCGGGCTTCATATAATGAAGTAAAAGGGCTTGGAAAATATGTTACTCACAAGATGGATTGAGGGAAAGAGGGACGGAAAAAACAATGCATGACATAGTTGACGAGCTCGAGAAAATTGATGTCGGAAAAGGATCTAGAAATAACGAAAAAACAGTATATATTTAGAGCTTCAAGAGACATGAAATTGTGGAGATCCATTGTCGCCTACGTACTTAGGGGATATTAAGAGAATGAGAGAGCCTCGATTTACCCACAAAGAAGACATGTAGTATTCATTGAGCAAGCAGCCCGAAGTGATATCGATTGAAATTAATAAAATCCATCTCTAAAAAATAAGTTTCACAAGTCCAGTAACTGTTTTCGCTCGTTCTAATATTAATGGGGGGTTTCATTCCTAACCTTTATTTGAAAACGCATCTTAAAGTGTTAATATATTTTTTTAATTATCAATATAATGTTGTTATGAATCATAAATCTGTTATCATACAATCAGCAAAATACATATTAATTTTAGATAATTTTCCATCAAGGAAAATCATGTACCACGTTTGATATGGAAAAAATTACAAATAATGGTTTCGATTTTGCGTGTTTGCTAAACGACAATGTATGTAATAACAATTGAACTTCAGTTTCTAACATTCGTTTATCCTCTTGAGACTTGAGATACGAGAGAGACAAAAGTTAATGCAACACGTTTGTAGTATTTAAATGTTATTAAGTGACTTCTGCTGGTTTGACAGAACAAAAAATGCGGCATCGTTATGGAATACTATTGCTTAAAAATCGGAGATAAGTATATATTTTATCATTCACTTTTCATATCAGTCTAAACAGTAAGTTATTCACTGATCTTTGGTAGAGATGTAAGGTTAAACATGAAAATTGTTGCATACATTTTCGTAACACAGTTTGTTGTGCTATTTTCAACACTTTCACTGTTAAAGTGGATATTTCAACGCCAACATTATAGCATCTATTTCTGTTATGTATATGTATATCTCCATGGTTTAAGGTCCTTCTTATGCTCAAACAGTGTCAGCAGACACATTAAATATTAATCTGTAACGAGAATCGCACGAAAGGAAACAATCTTTTCTAACTGAAGGTAAATAACCACCTACGTTGATATAAAGGAAAAGGGAGTAACAAATTTGTTAGCCGATGTTATTTAGTTATTTTCAGTAAGGTAGAAAGTTCCAAAATTTTGACAAACAAAGAAATTTTGGTCCAGCTCAAATAAGCAGTGTGACGGGGGTTACTTACTATGAAAGTATAAGAAAACGAAAAAAAAATATTAAAAAGGGAGAACAATAAAGAAAAAAAAATAAGAAGACAGACTAAAACAGTTTACATTGCATTTACATTTTTTGAAGATCAAATTTGACTGGAAAATATGGAGTCGGGAGAGAATTTTACAAGTAAGAAGTGCAAGAGAAAAAACATTAGCTTAGAAATTACGGTAACATTTCGACAATTCAACTGCTAATTTCTGAGACTTTTTTGCCAATTTAGTACTGTACTTAAACCATAGTGGAAATGACATCAGAACAGTAACTGAAACATTATTTATAGAAAAGGCACAAGGACATTAAGATAACAGGTCCGAATCAATATCATTGAAAATCTTTCTTTGGATTTTATCAAGAAACTCTAAATATATAGCCGGAAAACTGGAGCATATGTAGAAACAACACTCAAGGCAGGGATGAATGGTAAACTTATAAATATTTTGGAGAGAAACATTATTTAGCACAACACAGTGAACAAACTTTCTTAGCAGCACACGTAGCAATTAGTTCAATTTAATCTTTCCACTTCATGTCAACAGAAACTTTTATCCATGTATGTTAGCATCCTAATGGAAGAGCTTGGACAATAGTCGTAATAAAAAATCTTTCCTTTTTAGCTATTTCACTCTAAGCTAGACTATAATACAGCAAGGATTACTGAGAGAGAAAAAAATGAGAAAAAATTACTGGGTTCTAAAGACAATACTAGAACAAGATTAAAAAAAAGAATATGTTGATTGACGGTGCATTATTTTTAAGATCGTTGGTAGCAGGAAGCAAGTAATTGGAAGAGAACTCCGAAGGCATGCTGACGATTGATCATTGACTTGAAAAAGTCAAGATTTAAATAATCATGGAATGTCACATGTTGGAAGCATTCAATGTTATAGCATTTCTTGGAAAACAAAAGCCATTGAGTTGAATTGCCTTCTTACATTTAGAACATGGAAGAAAGGATGCTGTTTTGATACCGTGGAAGTAGTATAACCTATCTTAATCGTACAGTTTTGTACTGGTGAAGGCATATTTTCATTTTTTTTTCTTTCCAGAATGTAAAGTCAGAAATGAATATATAAAGGCTAAATGCTAGGAATCAAAAAGATTAAAAATTTAAGAAAAGGTAAACTTCATTATTGTTTGCAAAACCAAATTTTTGATAGTTTGTTGGTTTGTTCTGTTGGATGATTGCTTTTTTGCGGCATATATACCTGTATAAGTTATTTTATGCCGAAATTTCATTAAGACAAGTTTATGGTGTACATTAAAAAGGTTTTGAACGTAATAGCATGCCTAAAAAGAATACAGTATTTACATTATTCGGTCTATTGTTCTCATCTTTGTTGCCATTTGTACGACGTTTCGGTCGTTGTATGCTCCGGTATTTTTCAGGGGCTAAGAATTTCGAACCGAACTCATTATTACAATCACTGGCCTATGTCATTCTTATTCCTTGCCTAGAGCCTCTTCTGGTAGTCAGGAATTATCTCCCTCTAGCCCTGTAAGTGACTTGTTTACCCCTGCTGTAGCCTGATATTGAACTCACAACTCTTTGGGTCACAGGAACCAACCAACCTCTATAGCCACTTAGCCAAGAAGGACAAGAACAAATAAATTTTTGGGACTTGTAAACCTAATATCCACTAACCTTTTTTTTTTTTTACCAGAGTTCATATTGCAATTTTTTATGTTAATAGTTTTCTCTAGAATTTTTTATGTTAATAGTTTTCCCTAGAATTTTTTAGCAGAGCTCATATTGCAATTTTGTTACTAATGATTTTCTCTGGCATTCCGTGATATTGGTTTCCATATTGTGCTCATTTCTATGCTTGGTCGGTTTAGGAGACTTTTGTAGCCTAGCATATGTGCTGATTACGTAGATTTCCAGTGGCGTTCTCTATCTATTATTTCGACAAAGACTAAAAAATAAAATGAATTGTTAATAATTCTTCTCTGAAGTTTCATTTTTGGAAATTTTTTCTATGCATCGAGAGTGCTGGTAAATATTTATACAATAAAATTTATTTCCATTAATTTAACCATAAAATGTATTTCTATGCTTTGTTTGTTTTTGTTTGGGGGATAATTATTCGCCCTTAACAGCTGCTACAACAGTAATTAAAGTGAAATATCTGATATATCTTTCGGATAGAAAATGATAGAAAATGATCATATTAGGTTGTGCTTAACCTTTCAACCCAACAATGATGCTATCCCTCAAAAGTTTGATTTTCCTACCATTTTTCTTTTTTTCACCTAGTAAAATGGCCAAAAACCACTCAATGTAGTGACTTAATGAATGAGGTTGTGGTATGGATGGTAGAGGTAGGAGGTAATAAATACAGGTTATGGCAATATGTAAGAACGATAAAGGTTGACACTAGTGTCGATATCTCCACACATTTTTCTATACCTAAATTTAAATTAAAATTTCAAAACTAAGTCAGTTTTCTTTAAGTTTTAAAATTATCTTTAATTGAAAGCCAAGGGATGAAATTTAGTCATTCCAGTAAGAAAAATACCTTGGTGTATTTTAAACCGAAATTATATTGATCGGAATAAAAAAAAATTTACTAAATTTTAAAAAAAGTTTTAAAAATTTCAAATTTTCCGCCATTTTTCATCGATAGTAAACAGAAGCCAATCCTCGGTTTTAGAAAACCTTACAAAAATAAAATACACCTCGCTGACACATCATTTATTCAAATCTCCGAATTTAAGCTTTAGTTGATTTGGTGAAGATTTACTTGCTTACTGCTTAAAAAATGTTTCAAAAAGCATTTCTCAATTACGGTAGCCTTTTTATCACAGCTGTTAACACCTTATCACACCCATCATCTACCGACAACTGATGATTTACAAGATCCGGCTAAAAGTATGTAAGACGAATTTGGTATAAATCTTATTCATACAAATCGTTTTTTTAATTTTGATCTATGGTAAAATTAAAAATTTAACACTTTTGAGCAATTATTCAATATTTGATGGAATTTTAGTTAGTTTATCTTTGTAGGCTTACGTTTGAAGATGTTTTATGAAAAGTAAACATTAAAATAATATAAAACTTTCTTTTACAAAAATTTACAATTTAATTACCTCGGCAAAGGTAACTCAATAACTTATGAAATGTTATGCCATTTATCAAATTTTTTTATATTTATTTTTCGTATTATTTTTAGGTGCCTCTACAAATTGTGAATTTCACAAATATTATATTTTTTATCTTTTAACAAAATTAGTATTAGAAGTATGACCATTTCCTAGCCCATCAAGCTTTACACGCACAATATCGTTTTAATCTTTGAACTTAGGATTTGATTGTGTACAGCTGACATTTTAGAAATCTCTTAACGGTTTTGAGGCCATGCGTGACATCGATATGAAGAGGATATTTATGAACAAATCTCTTGTTAACAGGTTAATGTTTTGGTTTTGAAGCAGTTTGCGGTGTTATATGAAACTATCTCTGATGCAATGGTTGTCACTGCTCAATTTAGTTTTCTGCAATAGTAAATTTGTCATAAGTAACATGCACCAATTTATCTGAAATTGTTATTATTTACTAATTTCACATCGTGAATTTTTATAATGGATTCAGAGTATGTGCCATCATTGCTTTCATTCAAATTTCAGAGAATAGATTCTGTTTGCTTATCTTGTGTCCTATGGTAACAATAATTAATAGTTAAATCGTATAAATTACTTAAGGACAAATAGAGTTAGCAAAAGAATCAAACAAAAAAGCAATAACAAATTTCAATGTAAAAAATCAACACTGGAACTTATAAGAAAGAAAGGAATATGGCCGTTAATATTAAAAGGGAAAGATTCGAAAATACATAATTAAACTAATTAAAAAGCAATGAGAAAGAAATAGATAAAAATCAACTTGGGACGAGTCGCAACTAGTAGATGCATTGGTCCTAAATCGACAAAGAGAAACCACAATTGTTTTTCACGGAAAGGATAAAATATCAACAATGACTTAATTAGCTCTTAGTAATAATATTTAAACTTTTATATTTTGAAAAAAAAATACGATCAGTTAATCCTAGATATATAAGTGATATTCCCGATGAAACTATAAGTGAAATACAATTTTCCCTTCAATTTCCGAAACGAAGAAAAGCAAACAGATAAAGCTCGGTATTACATCTTTTGAAAGACACAAGTTAACAATATTACAAACGATTAACAGATCGACTTTGTTCAGATAAAAAAGAAGAGAAAACATTTTCAATGTTCATCTAACAATAATAGATTTTCTTAAAAATCTATGGGTACTCTGTCGCTCTACTAATGGCAAATGTGCAGATAAGCTACTCTCAATAATGCTATCAGTTCAGTTGTTGACAACTATGACCCACTATGCTATGTACTCAAGGTAACATCATCTTCATTCTTTTCTAATGATATTGAGAAGTGACACTGAGACACCTTCTTTTTGGGAAACTTTTATTATGCTGAAGAGGCTTTCGAGATATTTCCTAGATCATTATAATCTTCAGAACTTGGTTCAAACTTTATCTATCCTGTATTTTCTCATAATCTGCACTTACTTTCTTCTCGTACAACCATTCAAAAATCTCGTTTAGTAATTATTTAGATTGAATGGCTTTTAGGGATTGTATTTAGGGAACATTTATTGGAAAAAAACTAATTTAAATGAGATAATGCATGCATTCGCAAGTATTGTCTGATCTAATTTTTATTCAACGCGCAAAAAGCATTCTCAGAAATATTTACAGAGAAAATATCATCTTAGATAAAAATCAACGATAGGAACCAGCTCGTTATAAAATTGACTACTGAACCAAAACACGTATGAAATATGATCAATGAATAGGAAAATAAAATATCATAAAAAACACTATATTTCTCTTTGTTTGAAATTTTAAAGGAATTTGAATTCGGGGAACACATAGCTGTCTTTAAAACAAAACGCGAGAAAGATAATTAATAAAAAAACTTTATAAACGTTATTAGGAATAGAAAATGACACACATAGAGATAGGTTGTTACAAGTGTGTAGCGAAGAGATACGGTTTCGCCTAAGCAAGTTACAACAATCATTGAAAGCATCTTCTGAAATATGAATTCACAAAAAAAGAATATGCATAAAGCTAATATATTTAAACCATCTCTGATTAATTAATGTTATTTTTCTCATATCAGAATCATATGGTCAGATGTATTAAATGAAATGGATTATGATTTGAAACAGTGTATGTCTATTTAAAGATGAACAAAAATGAAACAAAATGCCACCCTATTTTACCGTCCTGAAAAACATGTTTAAAAATAGATGAAGAACTGGACGATGACCAGGAATGCATATAATAATGAAAAGTGACTACGTTAAAAATTCACACGGAAATGAAATCAAACCTCATATAAATAGTAGACTGGAACAGTTTAACAAGAAATAGATATAACAAAAACTTCCTTGCCACTATTTTTGCAATGAGATATATATTGAATGGATTACACCAGCATTGATGCAATGCACGGAAGCATGGATATCGTGTGTAAAGAAAGTAAAATTATATCTACTCTACACTTTCCACCATTTACTCCCGTCTCATCAAAAAATCTGGCGAAGACGCCAAACATTACCTCGCTGCTGATCTCGATAAGGAACTCCACTCTGTGTTAGGCTATGGTAAGAAATGTCATGTAAATTTTAATGCTTCTAAAATGAAGACAGTCCCTCGTACCCGCCATCCCATGAGCAAGCAGACTGGTAACAATGTTCCACCTTTATACAGTTAAATCTACCAAATGCAGCCCTCACGTCTACTCCAACACTTTCTTTTCTCGCACTGCATGCCAGTGGAAATCCCTTCCGTATACTTGGGAGCCTGATGGCCACAATCTCCAAGAATTTAAATGCAATGTTAATTCTCAACTATTAAATATTTGACGCCAGTCATTCTCTTGTCCTTTCTCCATCAGGCCTGTATCTTGTCCTTTTCTTTTCTAAATCTACCCTCGCAACTGTCTTCACACCGATATTCCATCCTTTTCGTGTCTTTTCTCTAACAACTCCTGTAACCGGTTCGTCCTTTCCTATGCTCTCCTCCTGCTTAAACTTTCACTCTTAGGTAGCCTCCTGTGCACCAGTGGCGGTACCATCTTGCTTGGCGTGAAAGGAATACACACACACACACACACACACACACACACACACACACACACATATATATATATATATATATATATATATATATATATATGTAAATATTATTATGTATATATATAAAGAGCAATGCAGAAAGTAGTTGTATCATCGTTTTATGTCAAAGAATGTTATTAAGATGGGCACTAAGCAAGAAGAAATGATAACATAGACAATAAATGGTCGGTTGCCTGGTATCCAGTAGAAGGTACACAGTTGAAAGCAACAAAAAGTCTGCGGGTAAATTAGAGGGATTTGCCTTTGAAGCATAGTAAAATGTAGTAAAATAGTAAAGTCAAGTTCTTAACGAACTTCGTGTAAATTTCTTTTGTTTGCAATCTTACGATCAATCGCTGTTGATACCGTTGTCTACTAATGATTCAGTTTAAAAAATAAACGATAAAGTATGCCGCTAGTATGGCTCTGATGCACTGGCTATGTTTTTTCATCCAACTGACAGATGGTAAGAATGTGGATTTTGTCATAAAACAGCTTTACAAATCAAACATTATTAAACTGAGAAGAACAAAATTGATGTAACAATTCCCATTAACTTATGCAAACTGAATCAGAAAGCACTGAATGTATAAAACGTTTATTTCATTGGATATGCCATTAAATTTTGATTTCATTTTTCTACAGATGTGCTGTGGGTGTAATGCATAGCTGCTCGGAAGGTTAAATCAGAAAGAATTCGAATTCGTGCTGGGTCTGCTGCATTCAATTAGGAGCATATATATATATATATATATATATATATATATATATATATATATATATATATATATATATATATATATATATATATATATATATATATATATATATATATATATAGGGCATGCTTATGCGCGCTAAAAAGCATGCAAATTTCTACTGGACGCTCGTGGCCTAGGTGTAGAATCACCGACTGACGCCAATTCGGTCGGGTTTCAATCCTGGGTTAGCAAGCGACCGGAGTCTAAACCGTACTGATGAGCTTTAATACAGCGAGACAGATGACTATATATATATATATATATATCTAATAAAGAAATGAAAGAACAAATAGATTAGATGTAAACCAACAGTTTATGCATTACTTATATAAAGAGTGCTCAATAAAGAGTAGAGCATAATATAGTCTTGTTAGTGCAATGGTATATGAAAGCATTATATTACTACACAAAAGTTTTCATGTTTCAGAGTGATAATGTTCTTCTTCAAGTGATATTTTAAAATAAATGGTGAAAATGATATTTCATAGAAAACATAAGATGAATTCATCGTTATTCAGAAAATTGAGGAAGAGTGGTGTAAGAATTTAAACAATATAATTGAAAATGAATCAATAATATTACTCAGTCAACAGTGTGAATTGGGTTGAACGATTGAGTTGAAAATTTGGGTCGCATAAAGAACAATGTAGATTTTATATCAAAACATGCCACTCTTTTATTTTGTCTGGGTAGGTTACATACTAAAAACATATATCATTTAAATGATTAGACAATAATTTTTAACAGCAGCATAGATTTTAGTTCTGTTCTTTTATAATTTGATTTTGTTCTTCCTCATCTATTAAAGGAGCTGGATTGTTTGGGTTAAAATTAGAATTTAGTAATTGTGTTATTCTAAGGCATATTGGAATTATAAGAGTCAAATAAGTTTTGCGTGGGTCATGAATTTGCATAAAATATTGTAGTGTTAGAGTAAATTTTATAAATGACATTATAATTAATTAAATTTCAATGCGAAATGTAACTACTGAACTATAGAAATTAATTGACAGTAATATATAATCACTGCAAATACTTATCTTTAAAATGTCCTCATTCTTAAGAGCTTTTGCAAACTGCTAGATATAAATTCTTGAGAAGCTTCCTATTCTAGTTATGAAATTGATTTACAACTGGATTGACTTTTAAAAAGATGACTTCTTAATAATATAAGGAAACAATATTATGAGTAGCTGACCCAAGTTTTGTGAATAAATTTGGATGGACAGATCCCGAATGAAATCACGTCGCCGAAAGGTTGAGCGTACTTGTCAAAACTGCTGATCATTCCAGATTACACGCACTTCCTTAGCAACTCGATTTCATATCTGATCAACATAACTGCCATGTAAACTGTAGGTTTACGTCTGTGGGTATTGCAGCAACATAAATGTACACAAGTAGGTGTCGGCAACAGAGATTTGTAGGCTACTTTCGCAAACAAGCATGATCAAAAATTTATACATTCTCAGATGTCTAGTGATTAGTTTTGAGAAGAGACTATCCTCAGATTTGTAGCACTATTCACAATAGTGTCTCACCGATTCCAGCACTAATCTCTGCAATCTAGAACATCCTTGAATATCCAAGTCTTCTAATCTAATTAATCGTGTATGGGTGACTCAAGTGCGCCAGTTATTGGAAGGACATGGAATTTTATATTCACTAACGTCTTATCATTCCATGTATGTTTCATTTTCTAATTTAGTTTAGTTTATCTCTCGCTTTAGTCTGTTGACAAAGCCCTGTCTATGATCTACAAGACATTTTTATTCATAAAACAAGGTTCTGCGATATTGCGTGTTTTCTAAAAAAGCTTTTAATATTCGCTTATTCCAATATGTGTTCATGATATAAATAAAGTTGTTGGGACAATTCCCTGTACTGTCTTTATTATTATTATAATTAATTATTATTATTATTATTATTATGTCATTTTTCATTATAAATAGATTTCTGCGATGTCTGCACTACTTATCAATTCTATCGGAAGAACTAAGGCAGGTCGTGGTATGTTGTTATAACTCCATTTTTTCATATCTCCCTAACATAACTAGCATTGCATAGACATTCTCCTTAGTGTGGGGGCTGTACTTAACAAGACAATATTTTGTATATGTCTTATGTTGGGGTTTCCAGGAATTTTTTCAATGTGTTTTTGTTCCATTTTGTATCATCCCAAATGCAACCACTATCACTGGTATGAAACTTGTTTTCAATTTCCACATTTTTCTATTTCAATTTCCAGGTTTTTATATTTTGACAGTTTTTCGAATTCCTGGATTGCTATGCTACAATCCGCTGAACAAGCCATATCAATTAATAAGCAATTTTTTCTTTTTGGTTTTTAACAATAATGTCCGGCCTGTTTTCTTCAATTTTTCTGTCTGTATAGATGGTTTAATCCCATAGAATGGTGACATCTATTTCTGTAACCGGTGCTGGGTGATGTTCATACCAGTGTTTGTTTACATATGTTCCACAGTGTTTGCACATTGTCCAGTGGAAATATTGCCCACTCTACTGTGGCGAATTTTATTATTATTATTATTATTGAGATTACTTTGCGCAAGAAAGTGAGGCTTGGGTATAAATATACGAAAGCCAATATACCCAACTGCTCAGGTCTCTGAATGAAGGTGTTCTCATGTATTTAGATGTGAGTGCCTAATCCTTGGAACTTAAAAATCAATCTTCGCGACACACTGTCATGTGGCTTCTCCACTACTCCTGTTCGTGAACCCAAATTCCCTTTGCGCCATACATTAGGCTACATCAGCAACTGGTTATAGCTAGGTTATTGAAAAGGGAAATCCATAGTACTGAATAAAATATTTAGAATAGCTCGTCTTAATTGACCATGATAGAACGTGAATTTTCAAATCATCAGTCAATTAATATCAAATACCATGAGAGCCATTGTATCAGAGCATCGTGTCATTGCAGTAGCAATATAGGGTTTTGTAAGCAAGATGGTTAAGTACCTTTGTTATTAGGATTTTTTACTCTAATTCCATTCTACTAAAAATTACTTTTTACTTACAATGATGCCATTTTTAGCGGAAAAATTCGAGGTTCCACAAGCAAGGATAAGCCCTATTTCTTTAAGCATACGGGGAGTGGTCTATAGAGAATAGCAACAAATTTCTCATAAGAATAGAGGATCACAATTTAAAATGTCTGGAAATGTCTGATCGATAATGTACAGGGTGAGATGGAGAAATTTTATCTAAAATACGCAAACATTAAATAACACTGACGTCTCATTTTAACAGATATATTTACCATAAATTGCACAAAAATATATTGATCTTGCATGACTTTGGTATAACATGCATCTCTTCTGGGGCGGGGGTCTCCTTGTTTCAGTTGGTGAATTTTGCCATAGTCCTTTCTTTCAGTTCATCTCTTGTGTTACAAAGATCAGTGTTGGTTTCTCGCTCATCTGCACTTAACACATAATAATTGAGTTGTCGTCTGGGGAGATAGTTGTTCAGATATAAGGGGTCATGTGGTCGCAGAAATTGTCTGACAGCCATGACTCGGTTCTCCTTCTTGCGTGGCATAGTGCAGAGTCCTTTTGCCTGTGATAGTGTTTTCTAGCAACTTCCTCTTCAACCTGGGCAACATTATCTCCTCAAAGCTGAATGGAGGCCTCCGTCTTAAGTATGGAGCCTTGTTAAAAGATGAATGGAGGCATATCATCACCATCACTAGTGATCACGTCAGAAACCTTTGTAATCAGGAAGTAGTTTGATAGTCTTATCTCCAACTAAAATGAGAGAGAGAGAGAGTGCCGAAACTTATGTTACAATGTCAGGACAAACTTGGCACAAATGATTAAGTCTCTGTCAGCCATTGCTCTATATTATTGACAAGAAAAATCTGAAATCTACGTAAACCGAGGTTTATGGCGTTTTTCAATGTTTTCTTATTCGCCTTCTTCTAAATTTTCTTCAACAGTCCTTTTATTTGTCATTTCCCTTCAGAAAGTTTTCGATCATGGCTTTCCTTTGAAGTTTTTATCAACATTTGTATTCCCAGTCTTTGTCTTTCACAGAAATCTCTCAAGGTTATTTATTCATTTTTACTGTCTGTCCCTGGATTTTAATATTTCCTATGTGTTCAATTCCCTAACAAACCTTATCGTAATGGTAATTTTCTTAGAGCCGCTTGGATACGGCACAAATCCGTAAGTACAGGGTACACAATTAGGATCGATCCTTGGCAAAATCCAACGGAGAATCTGTAATGAGATCAATCCCAACTTGGCAGCTCAGATACCGGCGCAATGTGGCTTCCCTGTGTCTTTTCTACAAATACTTTCACGGCTTCTGTTTCGATGATCTTAGCTCAGTGGTGCACCGTATTTATAAATTTTCTCGAGCCACAACATTAGCAACTAGGTCCCTGTGAAACTAATAAATTGTAAACGCAAATTCTACTTCTTCATCTACTTTTCTTGCGTTTCCGCCTGTGGAATTCCCTTCCGTTTACTTACTTCCCGACAGCTACAATTTCCAAGAATTTAAATGTAAAGTCAGTAGTCATCTCCTATCGAACTAACCTGCATAGTATCTCATACTCCGTCCACTCCACTCTCATCAGTATTCTTATCCTGCTCTCACCCACTTTCTGATACCTCCTTATAACCTCTCACTCTTTCTCATGACTTTCTTTCAATACAACCCCTTGCTAAACAGTGGCACTAAAATACCTTGCTTGGGGCGATATGATAATAAATTAAAAAAATTGCCATCTCGCTTAAGGTAAATCACTACCATGTCGTTCCACAACATCTTGTCCTTTGTAGTTTTTAGCAATATATGCCGTTCTAATCTCTGTTCGGTCATCCAGTCACACATATTCTTTTGTTAAGGTCTTTTTTTTACATATCCCCTCACTTTTAATTTTTTCTGTGTGCGCCACATTTTCCAAGCCCAATTTCCGATGTGTCAAGATAATTTCAGCAATGCATTTTGTCTACATTTTCCCTAAACTTGCTCATTATTCATACGCTCTGTCTTTATTCAAAGCATTCTTCTGCAGAAAATCATCTCATTTACTTCAAGTGTCCTTGTCATTTGTGAATAAATTTTCCAGTGTTCATTGTTATATAGGAGGATTAATATTACATAGTAGTTCCGCATTAATGCCATTGTTTGTATCCTTGGTTCCTCGACAGTATGAATTTACGCTTACTACTAAATTGTCAACTAGCTCTCTTAGTGTTATTGTTAAAATAGCTAGAATTAGCGGTAATGTCTCCCGGAACAAAAAATCGGCGAGCCGAGTTCGAAATCCAGTTGAATACCATGCATTCACTTGGGCGCAAACATACTTGGAGAAAATATTAATACGTTTCTTGCCTCCAGTTATGGGTTAAATAACAGGACACGTTTGGTTCTGTAGCCTTAGCTGGCAACCAGTCTATCGAAGATAGTAATGGCAACCTACTGCAGGATATACTTCTGCCCAATCAGTTATGTCTCTTTCGAGACTTGAACGCTCAAGCGTGTTTTCACGTATGGCACTTAACTAACTGACTATTCTAAAAGTGTACTATTATGGAATTTTCGACTGGGCAAATATATTTCGGTTTAATATTTACCTATTGCCTATGTTTATCAAAAACTTAAATGTAACATTTTTCAGTATTTATATCATTCAGACTATCGTCTTCATCTCTGTTGCCATTTGTACGACGTTTCAGTTGTTGTACGCTCATGTCTTCTTCAGGAGCTTTGAATTTCGAAACGAACACTTTATTACAATCACTGGGGTATATCATTCTTATTCCTTGCCTAGAGCATCTTCTGGTACTTATGAGTTATTTCCCTCTAGCACTGTAAGTTACTTGTTCACCACTGCTGTAGCCTGGTATTGAACTCACAAATCATTGGGTGAAGTCACAGAAACTAACCAACGTCTATATCAACTGGATGTGTTCTTCAGGACAAAAACAAATGAATTTTTGGGACTTATAAACCTTATGTCCAGTAAAGCTTTTTTTTATTACTAGAGTTGATATTGCATTTTTTTTATCTTAATGGTCTTCTGTAATATTTTTTGATGTTAATGGCTTTCTATCATATTTTTTACTAGAGCTCATATAGCAATTTTGACACTAATGATTCTCTCAGGCATTCCGTATTATTGGTTCTTATACTGTGTTCATCTCTATGCTAGTCGGCTAAGGAGATTTTTGTAGCCTTGCATATAACATTAATCACTCACTTCTACTTTGTTGAAACATGTTATTTTATTATCTATTGTCCTCACTAAGATATTCTTATTTTTTCTTACTCTATGCATGCCTTTGCGTTTTAGTGGAATTATCGCCTTGTATAGGGCGGAATGATTAAAACATATGTTAAAACACAGCCACGATGATGCAAGAGCATATGAAAAAAAAGGAATGAAAGAACAGTAAAACAACAGGAATTAAAGGGATAGACAATAAAAACTGACATAGCACTTGAACTGTTAAGATAAACGTTGACTGGAAAAGAAGAAACTAAAAGAGTATGAGCCAGAAGTGTGAGCAAAATAGTCTTAGCATGAAACTTAAGCTTTCATTTAGCCATTTCAACAATAAAATCATTAGAACTTTGCCGCCAAAATAGTCGGTCAGTTAAGTACCATACGTGATAAACGATTGGGTGAGACATGACTGACTGGGCTCTAGGTTCCATTATTTTCTGTAGTAGACTGGTTGTAAACTAAAGTTATAGAACCCAGTCTGTTCTGTTATTTAACTCAGAGCTGGAGGAAGAGGAGACGGATGAATACCTTTTCCAAGACTATTTGCACGTAAGTTTTTGCAACGAATTCAGCTGGATTTCGAATTGTTCTGAACCGAGGTCCACTGCATCACAACAGTCAGTCAGTTAAGTGCCATACGTGATATACACTTTGACTAGGCAGGAGATTAACCCGCAGTAGGTTGCCATTGCTTTCTGCGATAGATTGGTTGCCAGCCAAGGCTATAGAACCCAATCTGTCCTACTATTTAGCCCATAACTAGAGGAAAAAGACGGATTAATACTTTTCCCAAGGTTATTTGTGCATAAGTGAATTTAAGTAATTCAACTGGAATTTGAACTCGGCACCCCGACTTGTTATTCCGAGTCGATATCCACTCCACCTCAACGCACATACTTACCAAAACAAAACTCGGATTAAATTCATAAAATCTAGGAACCATAGCTGAAAGTTCATCAGAACGATTACCATGAAATATTAATAGAAAAATTATGGGGAGGCTAAATTACAGTGTGGGCAATATGATTTCAGTTTCGTTTTTGTATATTGTCGTTTCCATTGTTTCCTGAAATTCCTTTTTGGAGATAGTCATCAGATACCTCGTCGCATAATTTTAGATTTCCTTGACGTCTTGAAATTTTTTTCCTTTGGTATTTTTGAAGAAGAAAAATTCACAAGGGGCAAGATCTTATGAACATTTTGGTTTTCGGACTTGGACTTGAACCAAACTGCAACAAAAATCATAATTACTGATGGAACATCTGCGTTGTGGTTAACCTGTCATACACTACACACATTTATTCCAATCCTTGCTGTGAAGAAAAGCAGTGAGCGAGAACGTTATAATTTAATGTGTATGCGCGAGAACGTTATAATTTAATGTGTATGCGCATGCGTGTGCCAAGAAGATTCACAATGCATACTTTAACTTCGTTACGATAGCAACAGTCCCGATATTTGTTGACCAGACCTCGTACACACAATCTTCACAGATGCTCGTAAATTTACATGCAAAGAAAAAGATGCACAACATGATACAAAAACAAGATAAAGAGTCAACGAATTGGTATTTACAAACCACTTATGGATAAGATCCGTTCTAACTGAACTAAAAGTATAATTCAACCGGGGATAAAGCTTATTCAATGATAAACGAAATCCACAAAATTAAACATTGCCGGTAAATGTTGTTTCAATATCTTAAGTACCTGAGACAGCTGTATTCGTGGGCATGAGTGTTATCATACTTAAAATCTTTCTGACATTTTGAAATAATTTTGTTGTTTTATTTTACCATCGTCGTGCTTATCTGTACTCTAATATCAGAATCTGAACAAATATTATAACAAAGTTGAAAAAAGTTATTTATTGATGGCTACTTGAGAAAAGGAAATTCTTCTGTGACTGAGAAAATCTGTTGCAACATAAGCTTTTATTTTAACTTAAAAAACACATTCTTTGATTTGGGTTTCTGTTGCTTCTGTTATCCGCATTTAACTTTAGAAATAAACAAGACAATATATGGTGTACAATTAGTGTCATGATTAGCATTGCTAAAAACATAATTAAACGGACCGAGTTCGAATTTTGTCTGAAAACTTTCTGTTTATTTTCTTAAAAATAAAGTATGAATTATGATCTTCTTCAAGATGTCTGCAATGTAAAAATACCCATCATCTAGTAGTTAATCCTACGTGATACTGAGAAAAAAAAAAGCATTCTGACTTAAATACGTAAGTCAAATTAGGTTACGATCACCGAGTTTAAGCAACATCAATTTCCTTTTCTCAAGTATTTTTGAGGAATTAGTTGGGGTCCAGAGACATAAAGACATTGTCCTACCGATTTCATTGGAATCACCTGGCCACTCAAGTAATCACATCTTCTGAATGATGGGTATTTCCAAATGTCGAGCTGGCAATAATGCACATTCTCTCATATATATTCTGCCATCGATTGCCACAGTGCCACAGTGCCACACTGCACTGATCTTCCCGCATTACATCCTCCAGAGAGAAGCAGCCGTTTCAG
This sequence comes from Ascarosepion bandense, assembly GCA_037127315.1. Lineage (NCBI taxonomy): Eukaryota > Metazoa > Mollusca > Cephalopoda > Sepiida > Sepiidae > Ascarosepion > Ascarosepion bandense. The sequence continues at coordinate 1,253,739 of JBBBDQ010000249.1, forward strand.
AAGAGAACAACTAATCAGGATAGGAGGAAATCAGTGATTCATATTACTGAGAATAGTAACCGATATTATTCTTTTTCATGTGCCTTGTCACTTCAAGACTTAGGCGATATGGGACTTCCACTTGGTTCTGTCTCTTGTCCCTCTCAATAATTTTCCGCTTGGTATTTTTCGCAAACCCCACTCCGCCAACTATTTGCTCATGCGTATCAAATATAATCCGCGCTCTTTTCCCTGTCTTTCTTTCCTTCTATCCGTCTTGTGAATATTAAAGTCTCCAGGCCCTCCTTCCTCAATCCGTGTACCAGGAACCGCAGCTATTCTTTCCTTTTGTTAAGTATGGCTTATTTTTTTTTACATCATCTCCTCATCGATTCCTCATGAGCTCACTTCATGGTATTCTCAGCATTCTTCTGTAGAGCCATATTTCTGCTTCCTCGAGACTCTCCTTCAACCTTCAGGAGATCGTTCAAGATTAACTGCCATACGGAAGGACAGATATCACATAGCAATCTATGACTCTTTTCTTTGTTTCTTATGAGATTTTCTGTCTCTCAGAACTCAGGTTAGCTTTTGAAATGCGTCCTTGGTCATGCCAATGCGTCTTCTGATCTCAATGTCGCACTTTCCATTCCCTGTCAGAATACTTGCCAGGTACTTAAATTTCTTTACTTGTTTTATTTTAGTCTTTCTGATCTATATTGGCATTTAGGAATCACCTTTTTGCTGATGACCATACATTCAGTTCACTTGAAGTGTATGCTCACTCCTTTCTTATCGTTTTCTCTTGCTACCTTCTGTAGAAAAACATGCATTTCTTTTTCGTGTCTGCTATCAGCGCTATGACATCCGCGTATCTTACATTGTTAAAATTGTGCCCTCAATTACTAATTCTAGCAAGGATTTTAATTCTCTCAGAACTGTTTCCTGAATAAGCTAAATAGATCTGGTGAGAAAACAAATACCTGTCATTCGCGACTTTCTATTTTTGTATACCTGCTGAATACATTTACTACCAGTGGGCAAGTTTGCTGCCAATATAGATTCTTGGTTATTGTTGTGGGATGGTTGATGCCAAAAATAAATACACAAAGAATGAATAGAATTAAACAAATATATTTAACAAAGACAGTAGTCGAAACATATACCAGTGAGAGATTATTAGCGTGACTGTTAGTCTGGCTGTCAGATTTATCTGCTGGAATAACTTCGCTTTTACTCTCTGCTCTCTACAAAGCCGAACCACTGCTTATGAATAGTTTGCGAAAGTTCATGTGTCATATGGGTAAATCAACATAACAATTGTCATAATGGCTTTCTAAAAATGTCAAGCTTGTCGAGCATCTCTATCAACTCTTTATAGCGTACATTGCCAAACACCATTGCGAAGTCTATAAAGCACATATAAGGTTCTTTTGCATTTGCATTAGTGAAAGCATTCTGAGCATGAATATAGCATTCCTCGTTCCAGTAACTTTACCGAAGTCACACTGTTCTTACTCTATTTTTGGGCCGATTCTGCTGCGCGCTTTGCTCATTAGAATCCAGATTATCAGTTTTGCTGTGTATCTCATTAAACGGATTGTTCGGTGGAGTTCACATACCTTAGCAACTTGAGTCTTAAGTAGTGCTATGGAAGTTGATCTGCTTAGGTCCTCCGGTATATTGTCGCCGTTGTAGATTTCATTCAATATTTCTTTGATCCTGTTTACGCTAAAACCGTCTAAGGACGTCAGCATCTCTATTACAATATCGTCGGGGCCTGCTGCTTTGTTTCTGATAAATTTGGCCAGTGTCTATCCTCTTTGGTTTTCGATATTTCTGCTCTATCCGTATTATTGTCTAATGCTAGTTACTCTTTCTTGCCTTAGAAAAGATTTCCAATATACTCGTTCCATCTTTGAAGTATCTTTTCAAGAATTGATGTCATGACTAAAGCAGTGGAATTTCTTAAATAATGTTGTGCAAGTGGCAGGTTAGAGAAAGCGTCTCCCGTTTTTTTAAAGCCTTTTCACCCTTTAAGATAGACTTTGTTTTTGCCACAATTTGAACGGCCTGTTCGAGGCAACTGGACGCATCTGTAACCTCCACGAGTGACGCTTCTTCATCAGCAGCTCATCCAGGAGTCTCAAAGCTGTGCTACTTCATAACGGGAAAATGCATTCATATCTTCATTCGCTAACTCGGTGAAATTCAAAAGTCTTGCTAGATAGCTTGAAATGTAAAGAGTTCGGTTGTTTGTTTCTATTGGATATTCCAAAATGGTGGCCTTTATGATGATTCTACACGGCGACTTAACCAATTATCCATATTTTCCTAGCCTGTGTGACAACAGGGACAATACAACATACAACCACAGTCTGGACAAGCCAGAGAAGACTGAATTAAATATGGGAAAGAATTGAGAAACAATTTGTCACAGCTCTAGATAATGAGTTTGCCGCAGAAAATTATATAGAGCCTGTCGAGGTTCTGGTGAAGATCTACGGCAAAATGAGCTGCAGGATGTCCCTTAAAGTCAATATACTTGATACTCATCTCGATAAATCTAAGGAGAGTGTACTGAGAGATGCAAGGTGAGCGAACTCCCGAGAATATAGTGAAGATGAAACGTATCTAATACGTTGGAAGACTTCATTTAGGGGCTGATTCGTGAAACTAATTTAGCTTATTTTTTTATCATTTTTAGCTCAAGCAAATCATTAAAGCCACTACTAACCAACGGGTTACTGATTGTTAGATAATATAGAAAACGTTAATATTAAGGAGAGAGGGCAATAAAATTACAAGTATTACGAAGAGAAAAATATGTATTCACATCAGGGTAAATGTTGGTAGGTCAAAATATGCAAGAAAACAAATAACCGGAAGAGATATTTTTCAGGCGAGAACTGCGATAGACAAAACTGTTAGCATAGAATTACCGATTACATCTAGCTATTTTAACTGTAAGATGATGAAACCTTACCGCCAGTCTAGTACTGCGTTTAGGTTTATAAAGTCTGGATACCATAGCGGGAAATTCATCAGAACAGTTAATAAGAAATTTATAGAAAAAACACAGAAAAGCTGGATTACGGCAGTGAGAAATAGACTGAGGCCGAGATGCCAGGTCAGGAGAAACAAGATAGCAGATTCTTATTTGTATGCTATCAAGACTCTAAATATATAGCAGAAGCACTATACAATATTCAAAGCAATGACAAATATATGCGTATATTACACTTCTTGTTTTATGTCTCTTTAACTGTAAAGAATAAATAAATGTCACTTTTGAATCTTATATCGTTTTGTTTGTACTTTTCATGAACTAGAATAATCACATTTGCTTGTTATCCTAATTAGAATAGATACATTTCAGAAATATTATTATATGCGTCTGAAAAGTAAAGTTTGAAAGAAACATTAGTTATTTTTCATACTTTGTAGGGGTAAGCAAATAGGAAACTACAGTTATTGCTCAAGGACAAAAATCGCCGTAGTGTTATATAGAACCTAAACTTAATTTAACAGAAAATATCTATTCCATAAAAAATTAAAGATTCCGTTTTTATTTCGATACTTACATTGGGTGAACTATCTGTATTACAAGATTTAAACACCTTCTTTATGTCGAAACTAGCAGTATAGTCCGGCGTTGCTCGGGTGTAATGAAAGCTTTAAAACTAATCCATGGTCCTGGAGCTCAGTCTCTTTGGGCGTTGGCACGAAAGACTAAAGAGCAATAGTTGTTTCCAGTTAAAGCGAAACCGTCGACTGAAAGAAAAATGAATGGATGTAAGTCAAGTTTTGATTTCTTGGTATCGATATCAAATAAGTTTTTTCGTCGTAAACTGAATTTTGAAGACTAAATTAGTCCTCTGAGAAAATGGTATCATGGTTGAGACTAAGAACTACAATTATACCTACTTAAAACCAAACGCGTAGCAAAAACTAAAATAAAAGGGCTGAAAAATTACAGATATACAGGAAGATAAACAGACACACACAAACATGCCTTATATATATATATATATATATATATATATATATATATATATATATTATCGATTTACTGCAAGAACTGCAACCTTGAAACTTCTGAATATTGTTTCTTATCTCTTTGTCTATGAGTGAAACAAATTTTATTAAAATCGAACCACTCCTTCTTTAACCAGCTTTTTTCGATTATCGATTTTTGAAATTGATCGGGGGTACCTCAACACAAAACCTAGCTAAGAACACTCGCAGATGCTTATAGTACAACTGTGTAAATGTTCAAGAAAATCGGTTCAGCCGTTCGGAGTCTATAGAAAACGGACACACACACGCAGACACACACCTACAGACAAAGTTCGATTTATAAATAAGTTTAGATATTTTGGGGCTCTCAAAGAAAGAAATGCTATATATATGTATTTAAAAACTGCGTGGCAAAAAGGTTGCCTATACTATTATTATTACGTTTGTCCACAAAATGCAAGACCCACCTGTCATTCAAGTTAGAGGTTTGCTCAATGGGATTCTTGTATGGAGATTTAGAATTTTGTATGTCTCTATATTTAGTATGGAAGTGGTAAGAAGTGCAGATTTTGAGGATAGCATGGCAAGTAATCATAGAGGTGGATAGGTTAAGATTGTAGTGACTGAGGAAGTATATTCCATAAAATAGCGGTTCTTATAAATACGATTTCCATATTGATTATCCTTTTATCATAATAAGAATTAGTTATATCAGTGTACGTAGTATGGCGGTATTGGGTTCCAGATATTTTATAGATTGATTCATTTATTTTTTACGGCTTATCAGCCTTTGTAAATCTTTGAACTGGTGGAACTGATGAATGCCATTCCTCAGATTATTTTCCTCAGTTTACCGAGTTTTGTTAGGTTAGATTGTAAAGCGGAAAATATTTCATAGTCCACGAAGCCGCTTTTGGCCGTTTTCAAGGGTAGAATGTGAAGATAGTTTAGCTCTATCCCCGTACTCTATGTTGGGTCTGAAATGGCCCATGTCCAGATAAGGCAAAACATTACAAGGAATCGACCATTTTGCAAACAGTATACTGTACATATGTTTTCCATTCAAAGTCTTGCGTAGAACTGAGTCCCAATTGTCTTTCAAACCAGCCTTTGAGATTTCACTCGCCCGATCGACTCAGTCGATTAAAAACTAATTGGGCGATTAAAGTTTATAGCTTTACACGCCTGCGGTCGATTAAAAACCTCGCAATGAAATCTGATTCCTTTTACAACCCAAATGTTTGCTATTGAAGATTCATACGTTACATAGAATAAACTACAATGACATTATTGAACTCTGGTTTTTATGTATGGCCGGTCAGTGTAGACATTCGTTTAATTAAGGCTTCCAGAGTGGAGCCAAAATGTCTCTGTCGCCCAGATGAAAGACGCTCACAGATTTTTAGAAACTTATTTGGAATATCATACTTGACTCAATAGCAATTTCTTCCCAGCTTACGAAATGTAAAAATGAACATTTGAAAGAAAAAAAAATACGCATACTCTTTCAACCACGCACCGAAAAATAAATTATACAAGTAAGTAATTTTTTTATAGAAAATTGTTGAGGAAATAAAATTTGTAATTTTTTATCATCTATGATTTTAAGAAAAAAGAAAACAGAAAAAAGGAACTAGCAATTTTGATACCTCTACTCAATTGCCAAAAACAAAACATTATATCATGATGCTAAAAGAGCTCAAATTTTTTAAAAACAAAGTTTTATCATAAAACTGTTTATATTATTATTAAGAGAAAAGATCAAATTTTGATGTTATTATTTTAAAAAAATAAATCCCTTCTAAAATGTTTGAAATTTGAATTAAAATTTAATTTTTTGTTTTCCGTCAGCGATTCACGCTATTTTTACATAAGGCGACTATTACGAAAATGGAGTCGGTCGAGTAAAATTACTTATGGGCGAGTAAATTTTTCCTCGCTGTCGACCGTCAGTCGAGTGATTGCTTTTTCAAATCTCAAAGGCGGGTTCAACCTAGGAGACTTTGAGAATGCTGTAAATCCCAACTAATAAAACTTCAGTGTCTTGAAAACTTGTTTAAATAACCATAATCCATGACATCAGTAACTGCATGATATAAATAAAAATATCTTCTAAATTAAAATGATTTTTATAAAAGCATGGGGGCCTTAGATATTTGAGTAACGTTCTGGTAAAAGATAAAGTTGTTTAGTTTCGTCCATCGAAATCCAGAAAACGTTTTATATACAACCCATATTTCATTGAGTTCTAATTTTTAATTCAGATAAAAAAAAAACGTTTCCATTTATGTTTTACCGCTTTGAATTCAATAATTACTATAAAATTCGATATTAATTATAAAAAATGAAAATTAATAGTAATGTTGTTTCTAAATAAATCGCATTTCATTGAATTTTTCTAAAATAAATTCAGTATTATGATTTTTTAATAACACATCAATATGCAATGACAGAAAAAATAAAAAGAACATCCAGTATTTTATAGCTGCACTCAATATATGATTTAATTTTATCTTACAAATTCAGATTTTCAAAGAATTTATTTCAACGTCAATTAAACTACTTTGTTTAAAAATCGTGGAAGAATTTATACTCATAATCGTAGTTTTAAATATTTAAACATGATGTGTTAATTTCTTAGATAGAAATCATAGACATGCCTTTATTATTTTTATAACTATACGCATCCACGGCCCACGAGCTCCTCTCAGACAAACAATATAGCTTCCGCTTCACCCGTTCTACTGCTGATATGTTAAGGTACATCATCGAGTACATATATCAGGCACTCGATAGGAATGGTGAAGCCCGAACCGTTGCCTTGGATATCTCCAAAGCGTTCGACAGAGTTTGGCATGCTGGCCTTCTATGCAAACTGCGGAGCTATGGTATAGCTGGACAATTGTTTGAACTAATCCAGTCATTCCTATCTAACCTAACATTGAAAGTGGTATTACACGGACATGCCTCCCAGAGCTACCATACGAGCGCGGGTATCCCTCAAGGCTCTATCCTAGGTCCTACGCACTTTCTGATCTACATTAATGATCTCCCTGATACCATAAGATCCCAAGTAGGTATGTACGCCGATGACACCATAGTTTATTCACGCCTCGACCAAAAATCTGGTGTGGGCGACAAAGCTAACCTTGCAGCCGAGCTTGGAAAGGACCTCCAATCCGTAGTGGACTGGGGTAAGAAATGGCACGTAAATTTTAATGCTTCTAAAACGAAGCTACTATCAATTAATCATCATAGACAATCGCACCTACCTCCTATTAGTATGGACCAGGCTTGCCTCCCAGAGAGTAAAACACTACGCTTCCTTGGTCTCACACTTTCAGCAGACCTCAAGTGGAATGACTATATCGAATCCATTGCTAATTCCACTGCTATGAAAGTCGGTTCTCTGTGCAGGGCCCGGAGGTTTTTTCCGTCTGAATCTATCCTGCACATTTATAAATCTACCATCCGCCCGTGCATTGAATACTGTTGCGATATCTGGTCGGATGCCCCTGCTATTCTCCTTGGGCTTCTCGACAAGGTACAGCGGAGGGTCTGTAATGTGATCGATACCGACTCAGCAGACCGCTTGCAGACTCTCTCTCACCGGCGCAACGTGGCTTCCCTGTGTCGCTTTTATAAATACTTTCACGGCTTCTGCTCCAATGAACTTAGATCACTGGTGCCCCCTAGGTTCGAATTTGCGCGAGATACTAGATTAGCAACTAGATCCCACCCTTTTACAGTGAAACCGATAAAATGCAACCGCAACTTCTACTCCAACAGTTTCTTTTCTCGCACTTCCCGACTGTGGAATTCTCTTCCACATGACTACTTCCCCTACGGCTACAATCTCCAGGAGTTTAAATGTAAGGTCAATAGACACCTCCTAACAAACTAACTTCCATTCTTTCAAACACTCTTCCCACCCACCCAACTATCTAACACTCCCCCTTCTGACATTTCCTATATCTAACCACTCTTCCTATTTATCTCCCCACTATGTAGCCCCAAGCGCAATAGTGGCAGTGGAATGCCTTGCTTGGGGTGAAATGATTAAAACAAAAAATCTCTGTAATCAGCTTGCGTAAATATTTATTTATATTTGTATGTGGTTAAACTTAATTCACGTAATATAATTAATAATGTATAAAAAGTACAAATTTTTTGGACAATGACGATAAATATTTGCAGCATGTGTTATTACTTCTGATAGAATATATCTAACTACACCTCTTCTGCAAAAGAGTTCTTTCATTCGGAGAACATCGGAAACTAACCATTCTTTTAAATCTGTAGCTTAAAATAATACGATGAACACATTACGTATAACTATCGAGTAATGATTCGTCAAAAATGATCCGTATGTTTTATTCTGATTGTAATAGTAGCGTTTAAACAAAAGAACCCTTACATTATTCGAGACGTTTTTTACCAATATGAAAATACTTCTAAATTTTTTAAAATTATTTTGTTAGACATTGCTTAATCAATTTTGATATCGAGAAGCTTTATGTAAACGACAATTAACTAATGAAACTATTGGCTCTAAAAATTACTCATAGCCATAAATTATAGTTAATTAATTACTTTGATAAGTAAAAGGTCAAAGGTGGGAGAAGAGACGGACAGGACGATTTGATGTGACAGTTTCATTTCGTTTTGTAGAAGATCAAACAATTTTTGGCCAAACTTCTTCGATGTTAATGGAAGGCTACATTATATGAATTATATGGATTATGTTATGAAACACATTTGTATATTAATTTTTACATGTATTTTATAATATGGCAGTGAGTTATATTTAAGTGTCAAAGAAAGTAGTTTTTATTCTGCAAATAATGAAAACGAAAATCTTACAAAATCAGTAACGGAAAATAGCAGCAGTTAATTCGATTCGAACACGAAGTCATAGCATCAGTGGAAAAATTAAAAAGATCTAACTTGTTTTGTTTTTTGTTTTTTGTTTTTGGCGGGGGTAGATTATTTGTTTTATTTTTTATTTTTTTGTTCATATATATTTATAGCGAAAAAGTTAATACAAATATCAAGTAGTGAATGTACTCCACGTTTCCTAATTTTTACCCACGATTGGGATCAGGAAATTGACGAACACGATCCACGTTAATATAAATATCAAATCGAACTGACGCTTTTCTGAAGGTATATTCAAATCAGTTCACAAAATCAATGCATTTGGTGTATGCAAAACTTTCCAAAGAAAATTAAGTCTTCATCTGTTCCTCCATTCCCTAGTTTTACACAAAAACTGTAGCAAAGGCACTATCTGCATATTTGATTTTTAAATTCCGACCATCCAATTTTATAACAGCAAGCATAACTCGCTGGTCATTTGAATCTTATTCGCATACGCACAACGGAAAATAATGTAATAAAATAATATGAAACTATAAAAGAAATCGTTTTAACTGCGTCAGTCTTTGAAGCAATTGGACATTAAGATATTTTAAAAACATTTTTGTATCATATTAGAAAAGACGTCTTATCAGAAGATTTTCATTAATATTTTCTAAACTCAATTTTTCAAGATTCAGACGCTCATAAACAGGGCAATAAAATAAATTATTTCTCTGAAAACTGACTTTTGAAGCTAATATTTTAAAAAATAGTAAAATGCTGAAAATTTATCGGAGATTTTAATGCAAATAAAATTCATGTATGTATTTTCATGACTTTCATAAAGAAATTAGTTTGGAAATTTATGGAATATCGTTTGGAAATTTTTATGAGGAATTAAGAAGATGAAAGAAAATACGGAGATCAATTGCGAAATTAACTTTTAATAATCTTAAATCAATAGCCACATGTGTGGAATAATTCTTCTTTTGCCCGCATGTGTGCTTCCGCAAGCCAAATTATCTTTCAACAAAAAAAAAATGCTTATTTTTGATCATCTTTATATTAAAAAAGCATCCTTTAAAAGGATAACCGAGCAACTTAAATGCAGCGTAATGCGTTTTCATCCCCCGACAATGTCACGGAGAAAACTAATAAAAAAGAAACGGCATGTTTGGCAATTAATTGACTTTCGATTTTCGCAGTTTTTGTATTACACATAACAAAAAACGGATTCATTACCGTAGGTTGAATCTTTTTGTAAATGTGAGCTTTATGTACAAGTGATTGCAAATGTCGAAATATGCAAATGTACACGATTAGTAAAGACCGAAAATCTTATCGTAGTATATTTCAACTATTTGTCGGCATATATAATACTGACTCATGCATAAAACTGTATAACAGCGTGATAATAAGGAATGCAAGATAATTTAACAGCATTTTATATGGTGTATATATAATGCTAGCAGCATAGCCCGGCGTTGCCCGTGCAACACAGAACATTTTTTAATTAGATGATTAATGCAGTTAATCAATTTTTTTAAAAATATTTCTTTTTATTTCAAAATTACGGGAAAAAATATTCACATTTTTTGTTGACCGAATGAATTTTTAAAACATCGGAATAAAAATTAAATATAAAGGCTCATTTTTTAGTCGCGTTTGACTTGTGTGATTTCATTTCTATGACGTAATCTAGCAATCATCTTAGATTAGATATTTTACAGAGCAAATGTAAATAATCTGCACCATTGACCAAAACGTGCGAAGGGGAAAACTGCTGAACTTAAACTCAAAAGTATGTGTCTACCTGTCTTCCCTGTAAATATGTGTCCCTAGAAATATGTGTCCCTAGAAAGTTTGAATGGTGTAGCTTAAAAATATAGGCTTGCATAGATTACAGTCACACACAGACTCACAGATTGCCTTTTATATATATAGATACAGCTCCTGAGAAAAACTATTTTTCAATCATTTCTCGCTATCGTATTTAATATGTCTGTGCTAAGACAGAGAGTCATCAATCATCTCGTAATTTGTACCCAAATTTAAGATAAATAAAGCATATTAAAAAGACTTTGTGTTTCACAGAATTCATTCATTCCCATAAACGTTTTCCAGCTTTTTACAAATTTCAGAATTCCGTTTTACAAGATTTTTGTTTTAATAAACTAATATAAGGCTTAGAGCTTATATATTTCATCGATTATTTCTAAATGTTCAGCTAAGGGCTCTTAAGAGAGAATGAGATATACAAATTTTGAAAAGGTACGGTATATTCTTCCAGGAAAAGGATTCAGTTGTTATACATGTACTCCTTCCTGGATGACGTTGTGCAATATCACAATTCAGAACTAATTGTTGCTACTTCCCATTTCATTTCTTTTAAAAGCTGTTAAAGCATGAAATAACTAATATTTTTCTAATATATTTTTCTAAACATTTTACATTATTCATAGCTTATTCTTTTAATTGACGGCTTAAGTTGTTAACACGTGCATGACCATGACAATACAACAAAAAATCCAATTTGGATAATTTGCACGGTCTAATTAGCGCTAAGCAATTTGTGGAGCGTTACAATTGAAGCGAGAAAAAAATTTACAATCATTTTTACCAATACAGTGTTACGGTTATTTTTTGTTACCAAAACTCACACCCCTAAAGATGATTTCGAAAAAGATTGATAGTATTTGGGAACATCGAGAAATGAATAATAAAATAATCTGTCAATCTTACATGTCATTTCTTACAACTTTCTATTATAATACTCGAAAGATTATCCTTCAGTATGAACGGATTTATTAAAAATATGCAGACAAAATATTTGGAATTTATTTAATCTTTCTCTCTCTCTCTCTCTCTCTCTCTCTCTCTCTCTCTCTCTCACACACACACACACACACACATATATATATAAATGAGATTATAAATATACTCTTGTCGAAAAACCTTCCACAAATCTACAAAGAAGGCAAAAACGGTTTAAAAAAAAGAAAGAGCTAAGTACATGAACATCAGTCAAAAGTGTTCGGACCGAGTCAGCACGTAGCCCAAAGAAAACATCCCAATACGAGTAATCAACTAATAAAAAGCGCTCATTACTTAGGTAGAACTGGATAAGTGAAAAATACCGATTGAGCCAGACAGACGTTCCTAGGTTTCACCTAAATGGAAGGTCAGGGAAAGCTCACCATCTTTCCCTGACGATCCGTTTAAGTGAAACCTATGTAGATCTGTCTGGCTCACTATGTAATTTTTACTTATATGTATATATAGTGCATCGAGGTAGCAGATAATTTTCTAAACATATACTGTTAAATATAACAGATACTGAATGTCTATTATGTTTAATCATGAGCCGTTTTAAACATCGTATTTTGGCTTTAATTTCATGCAAAAATAAAGACAAAATTTATCCAACATTTGGATATTTTTTTATTATGCTGGTTCTAAGCTTTCGGCTCACATGAGCCATCTTCAGAGAGGTTACAGTGACGTTAAGGACATCCACTATCAAAATGATTTTATCTTGTATTGACATAAAACATTGCTATGCAACGATAAGAGTCACCGAATAGCAGACACAGTTCGTAAATGTGTAATGCGGTTCTATTACCTTACACCGCATGAGAGACCGAAACGTTAGCAGAACCATATGTCTAAATGCAATAAAATGTGTTGTGATTTTATTAAGTGTGGGTTGTTTATTGTATATTAAATCGAAATAACCCGGAGAGCTACTATCTCCAGGAATTTAAATCTAAGGTCAATAGATATCTCCTATCTCAATAACTCGCATCCTTTCTCTCAAGCTCTATTCTCCATCCACTCCACCCGATTACACCGGTATTCCCATCCGTCTATTACCCTCGTCCTGACATTCTCTATAACCTACCCTCTTTAGTATAACTTTCCCTTATGTGACCCCCCTGTGCAACTGTGGCAGTAAAACCACCATGCTTTGGGTGAAATTATATATATATATATAGGGTGCGATGGATAATTTGTTGTCTAATTTACAATCTACATGAAATACATAGGAAAAGAGATCGTTTTGTCGCTGTGAACAGATCATGGTGTGCGCATTTTTCAATTTTATGAACTTCTAAATATTATTGCGGAAGTCATACGATAGTGGATCTCTGGGATAAAAGGATGAAGATTAACAGTGAGATGAGACCAAAATAATAAGAAAATCCATAGAAGAAAAATCAAAAATATTGCCACACACGGCTAAGTTGCGGGGATTGAATATTCGACAGCAGTTATTAGTGATAAATGGAGACCTACGTTTTATCTAGCTGTTGATTAGATTAGATATTGGGCTCTCCACCCCGAAAGTCAACCAGTTTAGTAGAATCGAGTCGTTTTGGGGATTTATCGCAAACAGAACTGCCGCTTCATTTAATGTTGATAGAGATGTTAAAATAAATGAGGGCAATTATTTTGTGTTCTTCTAGAAGATTTTATTTTAATTGGAACAGATCACTAGTAAGACACTAATCTAAATTCTATATTTAAGACAATCTTCATACATAATCCCATATAGCTGAGGTGCAACTGCAGTGAACAGAAATGGACACTGGAAAAATTTTAAACGTATAAACTAATTGGCTTTGTGTTGTATGTTATTTTCCGGAGGACCCTGAGTTCAAATAATAAAAAAATAATAAAGTATTTTATTCACCTGCCGGAATCTGTGTAATCCACCTCTTTTAAATTGTTTTAGCATTCCAATCTTACTTTTATTCTTTCACATACGCTATAATATGACGCCATGGTTTTTGTTCAAAACTTAATAGTGTAAATATTAATAGCTATCTTATATTTTTTGTCCATTATGTCTATACTTAAATGGATATTTGTTAGGTATGAACTACTTCAAGTAACAAATGTAAGAAAGTGCGGATAACTTCTTCCAAATTGATAATGAACCGTAAAACGTGTAAATAGGGATTAAAATCAATTTATTCGAAAGTGAAACGGAATGGAAATAAACCAATCATGAAATGATTTTTCTACTATCACATGAAGTGAGCCTTTATTCTTTGTCAGTATAATATTCTTAAATCACCAATTTTTGTTGGTGTATAGCATTAATGTCTATTCTTGTGTGTCACATTTGGCGTCCAACACCCTCGATTCAAAAGGTGTTTCATTTTCAAAAGGAACTACTCCCAACTTGGCAATTATTGAACGAATTAATGCTACTTTTCTAACTATAATCACATTGATTTCCTTTAGGTTTATCTAGTTTTTATCTCCCTACCAAATAGACAAAGATCCGCGTTTATTGCTGACCCACTTATTTTAATGTCTTTTTTTTACACTTCAGGAGAGATGTGGTTACTCAAAATCAGAGGCAAATTCTATAATGAGGAATGCTTATAACATTCAATATGTCTTTAATATCAAAGCTAAATTGTCTGTCATAGATGCAAGTGTTTTTCTTTATTTAAAAAATATTCATAATATTTCTAAGCACTTTTGTTTTTAATATTTCACAGCTTAACTTATGCTGACTCTGGTAATATTTCATCTGTTTAACTAAAGAAACGTATGTATGTGAATTTATATATACTTGAAATGTTATAATATGCTTATATGAAATAGTTTGTTTTTTTTCTCATTTGCTTACAGTTATCTACAGTTATCGCTTGCATTTTTTATATTTTTACTCCATAGGCCATTATTATAATTTTACTTCTCAATAAATGTGACTAATCTATCTATCTATCTATCTATCTATCTATCTATCTATCTATCTATCTATCTATCTATCTATCTGTCACAATCAGTATGAACATATGATTGTGGATCTCTTTGTATTATTTTCACAAGAATATAATTAGTCGTATCCTTTAGAGAAATTAAATATGACTTCCCTAATGTTTGTTAGAAATAATCTATCTATCTATCTATCTATCTATCTATCTATCTATCTATCTTTGTTTCACACTTTCTAAATCTCTCATAGATGTTATTATACAAACCAATATTTTCAAAGCAAGATCTTATTAAGCAATAGAAGATGTAAAAATATTCAGGATATACGTTTATCTGCAAGAGATATATCGTGTTAGCTTTAGCTGATGAGAAATATAGCCTTTTTTAATTATTTCGATACTATCTTGATAAAGATGCTCGACAACCTCGACACTTGCGGAAAAGACGATAGGATAATCAAGTATCTATATCGGAAGCGATCCGCTTGTGTACGGATAGGAAGTGAACACAGCAGGTGAGCAGAAATTGAAAGGGGCCTAAGAAAAAGATGTGTTTTCTCATCAGATCTATTCAACCTGTACAGCAAAGCAATTATAAAAAACATAAAAATATAAACATCTAGCCGTGTTACGTAATTGGCGGCCACAATCTCAACAATATCAGTTACAGAAGCTATCAAATGAACTTGAGAAGAAAGGACTGAGCACAAGCTTCCAAAAAACTGAATGCATGGAAATCAGCAAAAAGAGGAGCCCAATATGCCAACTTCATGTCGGAGAAACTAAAATAAAACAAGTAAAAATATTCCAGTACATGGACAGAGGATGGAAAGTGACGCATTCGCATGGCCAAAGATGCATTTCAGAAGCTAACAAGAGTAATGAAAACTATGAAAATCTCATTAGAAATAAAAACAAACAAAAAAAGCAAGAGTGCTGGATTGCTATGTGATATTTGGCCTTTTGTTTCGAGGTGATTGTTGAATGATCTCATCAAGGATGAAGGAGAGGCTTGAGACAGCAAAAATTATGTTTTACAGAAGGATGCTGAGGATTCAATGGACTGAGCACGTGTGCAACCATAAGGTGTTGGAAAGGATGCAAACGAGAATAATACTTAATATCAGCAAGAGACAAATGAAGTTCCTGGGACACGTAATGAAGAAGGAGAGCCTGGAGAGTTTAATACTCACAGATCGCATAAAGGGAAGGCGAGACAGGGAAAAGCAGCTCGAAACGTACTTGTTAATTCTGATCAAATGGGTGGCGGAGCGGAGTTTACAAGTGATTTCAAGAAAAAAGTTATTGATAGAGGCAAGAGACAGAGGCAAGTGGAAGTCCCTTATCGTTAACATCCTGAAGGGACACAGCTCATGATCTTCTGGTGGTGCTTTATTTTATTATATAAAAGACATTAGAAACAACTTCTTCTTTTTCTTCTTCTTGCATGTCCCTGGAAGTTTAGCTGTCTCTTCCTGATGCTCAGTATTCGTTTCTTTTTCGTTTCCATCCTTTCCAAAAACTCATCTTTGCTCCCATGTTTCATCTATGATATCCGCATGTAAACATTTGACATTTTGTGCTGCTTTTTTTGCTGATGACCATGCATTCGGTTTTCTTGCACTTCCTTTCTTGTCACTCTCGTTAACTACCTTCTCTAGGAGGTCTTGCAGTTTCCTTTACGTGTTTGCTATCATCACTTTGTCATCTGCGTGCCTGATGTTGTTCAAATTGAGGCCTCCGTTGATAGATCCTGGCATAACATCTAGGGTCCATAGAATAGTATCGTTATACAAGTTGAATAGATTCGCTGAAAAGACACATCCTTTTCATACGCCCCTTTCTATTTTTGTATATCTGCTGATGTCATTACCTGTCCGTATGCAGGCAGTTTGCTGCCATAAGGGATTTGTCATTACTCTTATATCTTTCCCAAATATGCAGAGGCTGCTGAGCATCCCCACCAATATTT
Organism: Ascarosepion bandense; assembly: GCA_037127315.1. Taxonomy (NCBI): domain Eukaryota; kingdom Metazoa; phylum Mollusca; class Cephalopoda; order Sepiida; family Sepiidae; genus Ascarosepion; species Ascarosepion bandense. The sequence continues at coordinate 1,270,302 of JBBBDQ010000249.1, forward strand.
TGTGACGTATTTTGTGTAACGCCTTTGCATAATCAATAAAACAAAAATAAAATCCTTGTTTTTCCCTTTTGGAGAGCATCCTAATCATAAATATGGCCTTCTCTGTTCCAATGTCTTTGACGAACCCGAACTGTTCTTGTCCTATCTCTGGCCTGATTCTACTTTTCCCTCTAATCATTAGGATTCAGACCATCAGTTTTGTACTGTGACTCATTAAACTGATGTTCGGTGGAGTTCGCAGGCGTTTGCACCTGGCTTCTTAGGCAGTGCTATGAAAATCGACTAGATTAAGTCGTCTGGTATAACACCACTATTATAAATTTCGTTTATTATTTCTGTAATTTCCTCTATGCCGAAACCTTCCTAGGCTATCAGCAGCTTTATTACAATGCCGTCTGGTCCGGATGCTTTTTTTATTTAGTTTGACCATTGCAGCTTCCACTTCAGACCTTAATATTTCCGGTCCGTTCTCATCATTGTGTATTATCGGTTGCTCTCTCTTGTCCTGAAAGAGATCTTTTATATATTCTTCCCATCGTTGGAGTATTTTCTCTTTCTTAAATATGATAGTTCCATCCTTGGGTTTTATACATCTTCTTGAGGAGCAGTTTTTTTGTCCTGTCAGATCACTTATTTCTTTATGCACGTCTGCTTTATTAGTCCTGCTCAATCTCACTACTTCTGCACATTTATGTTTTAGTCATTCCTCTTTTGCCTGTATGCGTGTGTTCCTTATTTACTTGTGTAGTTTTCTGCATTCCATTCGATGTATTTCATCATTTTCTCTCCTTTTCATTATGTCGAGAATCTCTTCAGTCATCCACTCGTTTTTTCTTCTGCGCCTGATTTCTTTTGAGGAAATGTAGTTTGCTGATGCCCCAATCACTTCATTTAGTGAGTCCCACTTCGGGTTTCTTTTCTAATTCATTATTCGCATTTTTTCACTCTTTCTGCATGTTGTGGTCTTGGTGCTGCACTAGACCTCTTCATTTTCCGGAGTTTCACCCTTAGTTTGCAGATGTCTGGGGGGTGGTCGCATCCAAAGTCGGCACCTGGATAGGTTTTCGATTGAACCACAACATTTCTGAATCTTCTTTTGATGTTTATGTGGTCTATTTGGCTTTTCGTGTCTCCTCCTGGGCTTTTCCATGTCAACAGACGTCGTGGGTGATATTGAAACCAGATGTTAGTTATTACCTGGACATTTACTGTGCATCATTGGACCCATTTTTCTTCTTGTTCGTTGTGGATACCTAATCAAAAGTTGCTGGTTGTCTCCTCTTCCCTCTTTTTTACTTACCTTGGCATTCAAGTCAAACATTATGATTCTAATTTCTTGGTTTTGCACTGAGTGTTGGCATTGTCTACTCAGTCAGTTAAGTGCCATACGTGATACACGCTTGGGCGATCATGTCTCGAAAGAGACATGACTGACTGGGCAGAAGATTATCCCGCAGTAGGTTGCCATTGCTTTCTGCGGTAGACTGGTTGCCGACCAAGGCTATAAAACCCAATCTATCCTGCTATTTAACCCATAACTGGAAGGAAGAGACGGATTAATACCTTTCCCAAGGGTATTTGCACGTAAGTGAATACAATGGATTCAACTGGAATTCGAACTCGGCTCCCAGGTTTCTCGTTCCGAGCCGATATCCACTGTACTACAACGCACATCCGCAAAATGTTGCATGCCTCCCCGGCGGGGAATCGAACCCCGGTCTCCCGCGTGACAGGCGGGGATACTTACCTCTATATTACCGAGGAGTAAAATAATTATCTTACTTCCATAGTGATTTGGGTTGTTTATGTATAAACTACTATAATAGATATGTTTAAGGATTTTCGTCTCAGTTTAACCAAAAGGATTTTCCAGAAAGCTGGCAGTACCCCAGATCTCATTCTGCGTATATTATCCTCTGGTTGTCACTGCTGAATTTTCTATTGTTAGGCCATTTATTTTCGCATATTCCCAGAGTATTGATGTTCAGTCCATCTGCTTTACATTACCGAGCTGACTACAGTTGTTGAGCGTCCTGACATTCCCTGTACCCAAGGTAATTCCTTGTTTGTTGTACACAGTTCTAGAATAACGGTCTAGAGACACCTGTTGCTCATGTCGTCCCTTATACGGCGGGAGAAAAAGAATTGTACCGTTGGTGCTAACAGTCGCTGGAAGACGGTTAGGTGGCACCTGTTGCCCATGTCGATCCTTGCCTAGCGAGGAGTTGCTTCCTTTGGAATTAACCGTCTTCACGCTATTGGGTTTGATATATTCATTTTGCAAAGCCATGACTGTGTGCAAAATAGATAGGAGAGTAGAATCCCGTTGCCTTCTCCACGGTGATTTATTGAGACACCACCTATAGTTAGCTGGCCGTTGGTTTCTTAAGAGTTACTTCTCTTTTTGTTGGTTTAGTATTTGTCCTACCAGGCTGCTAACATCCCGTGTAAAAAAAGGAGGGAAAAGCTGTGGGTAGAAAATGGAAGAATATAAATAGTAGATATGTACTTAGTAAAAGTTAAAATGACTACTCATGTAGAGGAAGATAATGCCAATTGCCAAGATTAGCATTATGTTACCAGTAGATAGAAAAAGCTTGAAATTGTCTTTGAATTTCCGTAATTTTTCAGAGAAAATAATTTTTTGCCATTTTTTTGATAACTTTACCGATTGATCTTCAGTTTAAATGAACTACGGATGGACCCAGAGAAAGGGAGAAATATACAGCAATAAGTGGAGAAGAAATAGAACGCTATGCAAAAATTTTATATAAAAAAAACTCAATATCACATTTTCAATTAAACATAAATCTATTTTTTTTAGAAACTGTTGAAAAAAATACTGAAATGGAAATATTAAGACAAAACATTGAACGTGGCCGAAATGATTTTTTTTTTAAGAATTTCGTTTCACACATGTTCAATGTTTTGTCTTAATATTTCTCTTTCAGAATTTTGATTTTCAACAAAAGGGATTAATTTGTTCATTTTAATATCAACAGCGAATTTCATTAATATCATACATGTTCTTTTTTCTGATAGCGTTTGCAACTCCACTTTTCAAATATTCTCTTTCTGTTCATTAAAATTTCCTTGAGTTAATCAGTTTTTGGCGATATTTCTCCAAGTCCATCGTCTTCTGCTTCGATAGTGACAACTATTTCAATTCACTTTTAATTATGAAAATATCTCTCTTCAAGCTTTCTGACTCATACAAAGTAATTTTAACATCGCTCGAGGAATCCTTCGAGTTTGTATCTTTCAGTAGAAATTTAAGTCTTCATATATCTGAATTCTGGGTAAAAAAGCAATCGGAGTCTAACGAAACAGATCTGTCTGCGGATGAATATATATATATATATATATATATATATATATATATATATATATATATATATATAGAGAGAGAGAGAGAGAGAGAGAGATGCATAAGAAGATGGTATATAGCCCACACACATCAAATCACAACACATCTACTCAAATCTCGACAGCAATAGAGTCACAAAAGATCAACAAGCAGTAAACTGAAACCAAACAAATTCTTCAGCATTAAATGACCCAAAAAAGGTAAATATGCTGATGAAACAAACAACTAAACTAACTAAACGATTCTTTTTAATTATTCAATATATACCTATGTAAATCGTGACAATTCATTTAGAGCTTCAATCAATTCTTTTAATAATTCTATCTCTTCCTTTCTGTATAATGTACGCATATCCACACATACGTGTGTGTTTTTGTTATCTATCTATCTATCTATCTATCTATCTATCTATCTATCTCATGGAATTATTATCTATCCATTTGTAGACACTTTATTTAAATATTCTATTTATCAATTCCTTTAATCATTCAATATATAGCTGTCTCTGTAAATCTTTACAATTCATCTAGAGGTTGTATCAATTTTTAAATAATTCTATCTCCCTCAAATCCTCTCTGTATTATGTATGCATACACACGCATATGTGTGTGTTTTCGTTATCTATCTATCTATCTATCTATCTATCTATCTATCTATCTATCTATCTCATTGAATTATTATCTATCCATTTGTAGACACTTTATTTAAATATTCAATTTATCAATCCCTTTAATCATTCAATATATAGCTGTCTCTGTAAATCTTTACAATTCATCTAGAGGTTCTATCATTTTTTTTAATAATTCTATCTCCCTCAAATCCTCTCTGTATTATGTATGCATACACACGCATATGTGTGTGTTTTCCTTATCTATCTATCTATCTATCTATCTCATGGAATTATTATCTATCCATTTGTAGACACTTTATTTAAATATTCTATTTATCAATTCCTTTAATCATTCAATATATAGCTGTCTCTGTAAATCTTTACAATTCATCTAGAGGTTCTATCATTTTTTTTAATAATTCTATCTCCCTCAAATCCTCTCTGTATTATGTATGCATACACACGCATATGTGTGTGTTTTCCTTATCTATCTATCTATCTATCTATCTATCTATCTATCTATCTATCTATCTATCTCATGGAATTATTATCTATCCATTTGTAGACACTTTATTTAAATATTCTATTTATCAATTCCTTTAATCATTCAATATATAGCTGTCTCTGTAAATCTTTACAATTCATCTAGAGGTTCTATCATTTTTTTTAATAATTCTATCTCCCTCAAATCCTCTCTGTATTATGTATGCATACACACGCATATGTGTGTGTTTTCCTTATCTATCTATATCTATCTATCTATCTATCTATCTATCTATCTATCTATCTATCTATCTCATGGAATTATTATCTATCCATTTGTAGACACTTTATTTAAATATTCTATTTATCAATTCCTTTAATCATTCAATATAAAGCTGTCTCTGTAAATCTTTACAATTCATCTAGAGGTTCTATCATTTTTTTTAATAATTCTATCTCCCTCAAATCCTCTCTGTATTATGTATGCATACACACGCATATGTGTGTGTTTTCGTTATCTATCTATCTATCTATCTATCTATCTACGATCTATCTATCTATCTATCTATCTCATGGAATTATTATCTATCCATTTGTAGACACTTTATTTAAATATTCTATTTATCAATTCCTTTAATCATTCAATATATAGCTGTCTCTGTAAATCTTTACAATTCATCTAGAGGTTCTATCATTTTTTTTAATAATTCTATCTCCCTCAAATCCTCTCTGTATTATGTATGCATACACACGCATATGTGTGTGTTTTCGTTATCTATCTATCTATCTATCTATCTATCTATCTATCTATCTATCTATCTATCTGTTTGTCTATTTGTCGTAGTGACATGTCAAAACTGTCCTGAATTTTAGATTTTCTTTTTTTCTACGCACTTAATTTTAATTATTCATTTTATTTTCTTTCCTTATAACAGAATATTTTCCTCATTTTATATCTTTGTCCCATTTATCTCCTATTCTCCCCGGTGAATCTTGCTCACTTTGTTTCTCTATATATGCATCAAAGTGACATTATCTCATTATTTATCATCCTTTACTGGAATATCAGCTGCAAACATGAATAAATATTTCAAATTTTTCCCTGATTTTCATTCGCAGAGAAACAATTTGAGGCCATGATAGCTTTACAGCGAAATATTGCTTTTGTTTTGTTTTTGTGTATGTAGTTAAAATGGTATGGAGGGAAGAGGAAACATCGAAAGAAACATATACTGAGAAAAAATAATTACAATTTGAATTTGTATAAAAGGCGTCTTATTCGCGGATAGAGGCAAATGAAGGAAACGTCAATGGTGTTGCAGGTCATACATGATCATAAAGTATAGTAATTATGGTTCAATAGACGAATGAGAACAGGCAGAAAGAAAGTCCATACCTGCTATGTAATGGCGTCGTCGTTATGAATGAATCCGGAAGTATTTGATCTGAAGTAAATTTGACTTGCTGCTAATTGAAAGTATTAATACGTATATAATCCTATCTTCTCGACTATAAACGGTAAGGTTATTATCAAAATGTATAGAGTTGTAAGTTAATTTGTACGTGATAATCTAATAAAGAAAGGAACATATGAAAAAGGAACTAAAGGAGGTAAAAGAGAGAATGGATGTCCGACAGAGAAATAACAGTTGACATGAATGGTATACAGGAAAAAGATAAGAGACTTAACTAATGAAAAAAAATAAATGAGAAGAACATCGTGTCGAAAGCGAGAGAACCAAACCAGAAGGATAGACATGTTATTGTCATAAAAATTGTACAAGACAAAAAAATAATCGGAACTAGGTTTAGACGATTTCTTCACAATACAGAGAGAACAAAAATATGTGAAGTTGAAAAAAGTGAACATTAGTGTTTTTATTTCTAATCTTAAGCAATGTGATAATGAAAATGTGTTTTACACCATCCCAGTAGTTAAAAGTGTCATTTAATGTAATTCAATTCTCTTTCTTTCTTTCTTTCTTTCTTTCTTTCTTTCTGTCTCAAACGCAACACGCTCTTACAAACACATACTTGTATATATGTGTTGGTAAGTGGGTGAGTTTGAGAGAGAGAGAGAGAGAGAGAGAGAGAGAGAGAGAGAGAGTATGTGTGTGTGTGTGTAAGTTTCGTTGAATATAATAAAAGGAAAACTTGATGAATTATTTATTGATTTTTTTTACAGTTTAATGAAGGTCAGTTTAGTGCCATAAGTGATACGCACTTTGGGCGATCATGTCTCAAAAAAGATATGACTGTGCAGAAGATTAACCTGCAGTAGGTTGTCATTCCTTCTTGCGGTATACTGGTTGCCAGCCAAGACGATAGAACCCTATCTGTCCAGTTATTTAACTCATAGTTGGAGGAAAGAAGATGAATTAATACATTTCCCAAGGGTATTTGTGCGAAAGTGAATGCAAGGAATTCAAGGTAAGGTACTGAAAAAATTGTCCCACCAAACGGGAAATTTGAAGAATACTAGAAAAATTGAATGAAGATTCATCAAATTTTCTTTTTCTGCCATATTAAACGAAACACACGCTAATATATATATATATATATATATATATATATATATATATATATTTAAAACTTCTTTTTAGTGTATATTAGTATTTGTGTGGATAGTCTGTTTTTTTTTTTCTAGAATTAAACAGTACATTTTATTTCGATAATTCTTGTTTGGAATATATTTACCTTCCATATACCGGGGAGATGCCACCATTAGATCTAAACTACAGATGATATCATAAATCATAATAACCAAATTTTAAATTAAGCTTTTTAAATATATATTCTCCTGATTTCGTTTAGACACATGTATCTCTGCGCAATATTCTATCTTAAATAATTGAAAAAATATTACGAAATTGTACGGAAATTTTCGTGAAGGACACATGGTCCAGTTGATATAGACGTTGGTTAGTTCCTGTAATTTGACTCAAAAAGTTATGAGTTCAATAGCAGACTACAACAATGGTGAACAAGTAACTTGCAGGATTAGAGGGAGATAACTCATGACTTCCAGTTGTGGCATTACTACTACGCAAGGACTGAGAATGATATACCCCAGTGATTGCAATAAAGGGTTCGGGTTGAAATTCCTAGCACTGAAGAAGGCTGGAACGTTCAGCGACTGAAACGTCGTACGAATGGTAAGAAAGATGAGGGCAATAGTCCGAATAATGTAAATACTGTAATTACTACCTGATCTCAGAAATATAGACAAAAACTAAAAAATGTGATATATGGATAATCATACTGGTGAGCATTTCCTGAATACTGTTGACACCATCGGTTATTGAACTTACCAAAGCAGCACACCAATAACAATACACCAATACAGAAAACAAATATGAATACAAATATACTTTCACCTCTACCATATTGGCTCATCGATGCACACATAAAAATACGAGGTTTGATAAAAAGCAACGGATCCTTTTACTATGATACTGGACCCAAGTCATGGGTCTTAGCACAGATTAACCATGAACTCTGTCGCGTATAAAACATTGTGCTCCTGCAATTTCCCCATTTATTGTAATGCCTGGAAGTAAAGAGTGAATAGTGTGACCATCTCACCACACCACTCACAAATATTTCATTGGTGACAATGGCTTGTGAAGTCTGTTTTTGTAAATCACTACGTTCCGCAGGTTCGATAATCACTATATTCCTCAGATCTCACTTCATACGACTTTATTCTCTTTTCAAAAGCCGATTTCCACTCGAAAGGAAGATTTCAGAATGTTGAGGAACTCAAAGATAATGCAGCTTTTCGCTATCACAAGAAGACGTTCTAAAAGCGCCTCCCCATCAATGGAAACGACGATGGATAAATAATGGGATTATTTCAAAAGAGATTAAATGATGAATTGATATTTTTTGTAGTTTTCTTTTTATAGTCAGTCAGTTAAGTGCCATACGTAATACACGCTTTGGGCGATCATATCTCGAAAGATACATGACTGAGTGTCAGAAGATTATCCCGCAGTAGGTTGACATTGCTTTCTGCGGTAAACTGGTTGCCTTCCAAGTCTATAGAATCCAATCTGTCCTGTTATTTAACCCATAACTGGAGGTAAGAGACGGATTAATACCTTTCCCAAGGGTATTTGCGCCTAAGTGAATGCAAGAATTCAACTGGAATTTGATAGTACCAATCTCAATATTTTTCTCATCCTTCGTATGTAAATAGTGTTCAAAATTTACTGTTATAGATATATATTCTGTATTGAAGATAGCGTAAATACAAATATAGTTACTGAGGAGGTAGGAAATCCTTCCCTTCATTGATTCGTTTAACTCCATTAGATATTAAGGTAAATTGGAGAAGGATAAAATCAACTTTTCCTTGATCTTTTATTTAAGGATGCATCTTATAACTATTTATGGTTATATCTAAATTGATTATTTATATTATCATTTCTTTTCTTTTTATTTTTGTATTTTATCCATTCTTTTATTCATTTATAATCTCATGTGGTGTTTCTTTATATATACTTTTCTTTTGCGTATAATTTAGGATTCTATGCTTTCATATTTTGAAGAAAATTTATTTGACTGAAAATATATGACTTTAATTATGATGTAATTGTATATAACGCATTAGAAATTTATGTTTATATCAGCATTTATAAATGAGCTCTGATATGTAACTTGAAAGTTTATTTTACGGAAAATTATTGCGATAATTTGCTTTAGGCAAAATTCATATAGTTCTGTAATTATGAGATGGTACTGTTTGTCATATTTTTTATAATTTTTTTGGCAAATTGTGGCTTGTGATATGTTGCCATATATGCTTTGAGAGATTTGCGCTGGTTGCCTCTTTTTAATGGTTATTTTTTTTTAATCAAAGCAAGGCATTCCACTGACACTATGGCGCTTGGGGCTACATAGGGAAAGGTAAATAGAAAGAGTGGTTAGATATAGGAAATGTCAGAAGGGGGGTGATAGGTAGTTGGGAGGATGGGAAGAGTGTTTGAAAGATTGGAAGCCAGTTAGTGTGTTAGGAGGTGTCTATTGACCATACATTTAAACTCCTGGATATTGTAGCCGTCGGGGAAGCAGTCATGTGGAAGAGAATTCCACTGTCGAGAAATGCGAGAAAAGAAACTGTTGGAGTAGAAGTAGCGGTTGCATTTTATCGGTTTCACTGTAAAAGGGTGGGATCTAGTTGCTAATCTAGTATCTCGTGCAAATTCGAACCTAGGGGGCACCTGTGATCTAAGTTCATTGGAGCAGAAGCCATGGGAGTATTTATAGAAGAGACACAGGGAAGCCACGTCGCGCTGGTGAGAGAGAGACTGCAGGCGGTCTGCCAAGTCAGTATCGATCACATTACAGACCCTCCGCTGTACCTTGTCGAGAAGCCCAAGGAGATATGGCAACAGTATTCAATGCACGGGCGGATGGTAGATTTATAAATGTGCAGGATTGATTCAGACGGAAAAAATCTCCGGGCCCTGCACAGAGAACCGACTTTCATAGCAGCGGATTTAGCAATGGATTCGATATAGTCATTCCACTTGAGGTCCGCTGAAAGTGCGAGACCAAGGAGGCGTAGTGTTTTCCTCTCTGGGAGGCAAGCCTGGTACATGCTAATAATGTGTATTTTTCTATTTTGGGGGAATTCTTAGTATTGTGCAGATATATTAGAAGCTAGCATCTCTTTAGTGAAAATATTCAGCCTTTTAGCCGGAAAAGTTAGCAAATGCGGTTTCTAAAAATTCTAAGCAGAGACAGCGTAAAACATCATTTGTATAAGAAGCAATATACGTGGGTCATTAAATAAATAAGGTGAATTTTTCGGTATAATGACTTCTAATAGAGACAGAAGCTTACTTTTTTTATTTTTCAACGTAGTCTCTCCGTAGTGTCACACACTTTTCCCATCTGTGCACAAGCTTCCTATTCATTCAGTGCAAAAATCTTTGGACAGATGTCTCAGCCAATCGCTCACAGCAGTTTTGAGTTCATCGTCACTTTTAAACTTCGTGCAACTCGTGAACCAAACAGGTAAAATTCTGAAGGCCAAGGTCTGGGCTCTAAGTGGATTAGAGAGCAGTTCCCCGCCCAGCTCATTGATGATCTGCCCCGTTTGGGTTGCTGTGTGAGGCCTTGCGTTGTCTGGATGAGTAGGCAAGGTCATCATGTACAAAATTGTGTCACCATTCTGTCAGACTTAATGAGGTCATTGATTGATTTGATCACTTCAGGAGACCTCACTTCTGTAAGCCTCCCAGGTCTGTTTTCATCCTCAACACTGCTCCGTCATTCCTTCAACAATTTAGCCCACTTGTAGACATTGTTGGCTAAAAAATGTGTCACCATAAACAGTTGACATTCTCCTATGAAATTCAACTGGGTTGCACCCTTCAGCAACCAAAAGCTTGATAAGTGACCGCTGCTCAATCCTGGAGCATGCTTCTTGGTCGGCCATCTTTGTTAATCTCCATAACTCTAAAAGTTTTTTTCAATCTGCCAAGAAAATTAAGTCCCTTTGAAAAAGAAATAAAGGAAAAAAATAAAAAAATAAATAAGCTTCTATTTGTTTTAGAAGTCCTTATACCGAAGAATTCACCTTATTTATTGAATGACCCGTGTAAAATTACACTATCCCAAAAGTAAACTAAGCAAAACCGAAACTACAAATGAAAAAGAATCAAATAAAATTATTATTAATATTGAGTTAATTCGGAATGATACCGGTTTAAAATTAAATGACAGCTTAAGTCAATAACAAAAAGACCAATTCATTTTGTTTAAATACATGAAACTAAGGTAATAATATTTTAAAGGGGTGATGGAGATCTTAGTTCCAAAAAATTAATTTAAAAATATATATTTATAGTAAAGATTATTTCCTAAGCTCTGCTTAAATGTGGCACTAGGCCGAAATAATGTAGTACCCAGTGAGAATCAAACTCACTACTAAATTGTAATAGATTCCAGTGAAATAGATTCTAGTGAAACAAGTTTGCTAACCATTACACCACGCCGAGAAAGTTAGCAACAATGCATTCTTGTGTGTGTGTGTGTGTGTGTGTGTGTGTGTGTGTGTGTGTGTGTGTGTGTGTGCATCGAAAAATGTGAAGATGATTATACCATGTAGTAAAAATTATTAAAAAGTGTTTCTCCCGAGGGTGTATGATCTTTTTTTTTTCTCTGGCTAAAATGAAATAAATACAAAGCTGTGTGCGAGCAAAAAATACTTAGGGATCTCATAGGATAAATCAAACTAATTACCTTATCACGAGCCATTTATTATAGGATTTAAATCAGCAATCAACTTCTATAACTGTGCGCATAAAACATCACTTAGCAAACACGAGGCGTAACTGCCAAAACAGCAACATTTAGGCAACGTTTAAATTCATTCATCAGCATAGTCTCCCGCTAGGGTGATGCACTGATTTCAACGCTTCTCTAACAATTCGAACCCATTGGTCAGAACGATTTGTCTTTTGCCTCAAAATGCGCTCAATTCATGTACTTTTGCCATCGTTGCAATCGACTTGTGACACGGAGCGTTGGCTTGCTGAAAGATCACATTTTTCTACTTCATTTGTGGCCGATGTTTTGTCGATTTCTTCCTTCAAACACACCAATAATGCTATATAATATTCGCTATTGATTGTTCTTATATTCTCAGGATAACCAAAGTAAAAAGACCGTGTGCATCCCAAAAAAAACGGTGGTCAAAAACTTGCCTGCTGATGTTTCCGTTTTTGGTCACTTTAGACGGATTTCACCTGCTGTTGGCCACACAGCTGACTGCCGATTTGACTCCAGAGCGAAGTGGTGAATCCATGTTTTATCCATTGTCACATACTTATGCAAGCACTTCTTGCAACTGAATCTTCGACGTATGGGTGTTTTTGATCAACTGTGAGCAAACGGGGCACCCTCTTTGGACACAGCTTTCTCATTGACAAATTTTTTATCAAAATAGTAAGTACACTGGTTTCTGAGACGTTCAATTTCTCTTCTATCTCAAGCAACTTCAGTTTTACGATCGGCCAAAACGAGTTTTTTGGTATTTTCCGGGACAACTGCCGATTTTGGTTCGACGTGATCATTCAGCATTGTGTCAGTACCACTGCGTTTAAATCAGCATACACCCACTTAACCGTTGTTCCGACCAAAAAGAGCCCGAGTAACGCTAGTCAAGTCATTGCTTTGCTTGAATAGTATTTTTTTTATAAGAAAGCAATGCTTTATTAACACACAAAATTAAGATTTTTCCATTATTTTTAAATTTTGCAACAGTAGCTCCACTTAAATAAATTTAATTTGTAAACTAATAATCCGATTTGGTCCAAATTTTGTCACGTGGCATTGAAGGTTACTACTTCATAAAAATCATATGGATTTTGTATTTCTATTGCCATCTATATGTCCGACCCGTGACTTATCGAGTAATGTGTTAGAAAGAGCGCGACGGGTAAACTGTCTGCATAAAAATAGTAGAACAAAATATTTTTGAAGAAAACTTCAAAAATATTTTGTTCTACTATTTTTATACTTTGTAAAATTCAAACTTCTTCTTCAATTTCGTCTTTTGCTTTTTCTTCTTCTTCATCCTCCGTTTCCATACATATGGAGATACACGTACATTTATAACCTTGTCCCCCCCCCCCCCCCCCCGCACACGCGCACATACATACATACATACATACATGGTGTGACGGGTAAATTGTCGGTATTTTATTTTTTGCTTTTTATATTTCGCGCAAGGGCGTTTATTATTTTTCGCTTAATTTTGTTTGATACACAGTATAGTAGGGTCAACTAGACACTTTGGGAGAAAAATAGCACAATGACGCAATTCATTTAGCTACAATTTTTTAAAACGGTATGATGGTCTTTTTGGCATTCGCAGCCGAAGTTCCAACAAGAACATTTCAGAGAGTTTTGTTATCAAACTGAAGACAGTGCAGATTTGGAAAGAGGTGGATGATATATCCAACCAACCACATGATGTATGGTTAAATAAGTGTGATGCTGACGTTAGGCCTCCATTCACTTTCTCAGACACGGAGGTTTACAGCAAGTTTCGTGAAGATGTAGTGCTCGGATTCAAGTGTGTGGCTGCTGGAAGACACGACGTCTGGCAACAGGACGTTGCACCATGCAAAACAAGCAGTAGAAGTTACTCATGATAGTTGAGTAATTTATGCAACCACATCCCCTCGTACATTTAGAAATCTAATTCCCCAGACTGCAATCCCGCAGTTGAGCGAGAGATCATTAAACACCAAAGACGATCTGAAAGCAAGAACTTATGTCACCAACTTACACAAGGAGACGGTCCAAAAGTGTTGCAAGAGAATCCAAAGCTGTCTGGTCGCTGAGCTGAAGCCAATGATGATTATACTGAACGTATTTACTCTTTCATATTCTTAGTGTTTTTTGGGAAATTTTGATAAATATATCCATTAAAATAAGATGTTAATGTCATTTTCATTATTGCGTAATATTTAGACGAAAATTTATCCATCACACGATTTACACACTCACAAACACGTACATACATACATATATATATATATTCCATTTGTAAACGAGTTATTACGAGACCTAGGTTTCTACCATGATTGGTGTCTTCATGGATACAAACGCCATAATTCCTTGTAATTTTAAAAATAGCGCGTTCAAAATTTCCCTGCCTCATGAACGTTCAAAAAAGAAAAAAATAACTAACACCGTTACGTGAGCGTTCTTAAAAAAACAGTAAATAATAAAACCAGCTATTGTAAATCACCTGAAGACACCACTCATGGCAGAAACCTAGGTCGCGTAATAACTTCTTTAAAAATAGAAAATATTCAAAACTTCTACAATATAATTGTATTGAACACTTTTTAATACAAATGTGCACTGGTCTAACCATATTACGACCAGAAACTTAGTAATTAAACAATCATCATATATATATATATATATATATATATATATATATATATATATATATATCATCTTCAAAAACACATGTATGACTTAGGGTGGTGTTATACATTTTGGTTGGCTTTACATATATTCCCACAGCAAGTGACTCTTTTACAATCGCAGATCGAAATAAAATCTTTAAACCGTATTTTACGAAATATGTTTTCAGTTGATTAATGAAGTCCGTACAGAAGAGAAATTTTCCATATCAAATGTAGAAGATAAATTTAAGATAAGATTTTCGCCATTTGAGGTTCCTTATTTTCTTTTACATATCATTTAATTAATTAATTATTGTTATTTGCTTCGGAATAATTCTTATCAGATCTGTTGCCCCTATGTTTATCACAGTCGGTGATTATCTCTGCAAGAATAGCGATTCCTTTAAAAATCTCTTAATTCTTGTCAGTTTGTTTTCGCTTGTCCATCTCATAGATAATTCTTATCAGAATCGGAGGTGTTAGCGATCATTTTTGCTATATGGCAAGCCAAACGCAGTTTAAAAACTTACAGCATAGATTTAACATTCAGGGCTTTTGAGTTTTATATCTCCTTCCACAATGCGAAGATCTATACTTTGGTACTGTTCAGACGTATGATTGATAGAACCTTTTGAGAAGCCAGTGATGTCTCAAATGATGATCGTTGATTCAGTATCATATAAAAGTGTCGATGATACGAAGATTATTGTAGCATCTAATTTAATTTTTCGGGAGAATTACTGTTGATCTATACATGTAGTTTACATAAGGTTCGGTTAGCATTCGTTTTTTTTTAAAATTATTTATTTAACGATGCCTTAGTAACTGATCTACTTTCCCAGACAAATAGGATCTTAGACTTTTTGTTTGATGGCTATTGATGAAGAATATTGTGTTTTGTACTTTAAATATGACCTCCATAGTACCTCACAAATTTCATATTTCTTTTATTAGCCTTGTGTTAGGCTAATCTAAATTGTGTGTGTATGAATAACAGCATTTAGTCGCGTGATCACTTTTAGACTTTAAGTACTAGTTTCTGTATGATTTTTCTTAACCAGCTTTTAAGTGGTAGTAGGGAAAGAATCTTTGATCACTCTCGTGGAAAAAGGAAAAACGACAAGAAGTAATTAATCAAATTTGACAGGTCACTAGATTATATTTCAAAAACATTTCTGGTGAATCAAACAAGCATATGGGTAATGAAACACTATGCCATCGGAAATTGACGGAAATCATTTGTCGTACCTCAACAGTTAGCAAAATTCTCTCTGTGTCTTGTACCTTCGGGACGTGAGCGATCGAGATTCCCCTGAGTTCTTTCATCTGTGGAACTATTTGACTTTTAGGATCTTTCTGATTGCCTGTTCTGTTAAGCTCATCAGGTAGGTTATTTGCAGCTTTTCTCTGTCCCTCTTGCCTTTAACATATCTAGCATGTATTAAATTTGTCAAGTCATCTTTCTTCATTCTTTTTCTTCTTTGTGCCTTTGTCTTTTTTTTGTAGGTGATCATGGTCTTCCACGACTTCTTATCTGTGGTGGCTCTTAGCACACTTTCTCCTGTTAACCCACACAACCCCTGCACTACCATCCACCTGCTCAGGTCCGTCAAGTATGTTACACGCTGCTTCCCTTTATCTCTTTTTTATCTGGCCTGTGCATATCGGTTTCTCCAAGTCTTTCTTCCTCATTACTTATCTGAAGAACTTTAGCTGCCTTTTCTTGATGCCCAGTATTAATTTATTTTTCGTCTCCATGCTTTCCAAAACCTCATCATTGTTGGCATGCTTGGTCAATGATATCCGCAGCATCCTTAGGTAGAACCGCCTTTTAGTTGCTTCAAGTTTTTCATTCATTTTTTATGAGATTGTTCAGTATTCACTACCATATTCAAGAACTAACATCATATCGCAATTCAGTACTTTCTTCATTGTTTCTAGAGAAATTTTGGTGTCTGTTAATGCTTACTCAGCTTTTGGAATCAGTTCTTCGCTCTGTCAATTCACCTTTTTTTTAGTCCTTTTTTTTCTGCACTTTCTTCAGCTACGTCCTGTAGAAGGTTTTGTATTTTACTTTCCGTGTCTACTATCAGCACTCTATCATCTGCGTAGCTAATGTTGTTCAGATTGTGGCCTCCGATGATTGATTACTCTAATGTCTTTGCCAAATATATCGAGGTTGCTGAGCATTTCTATCAATTCTTTGTGGCGTACTTTGTGGAACACGTCGGCATAGTCTGCAAAACACAGGTAAAAGTTCTGTTTTTCTTGATAACGCATTTTCTGAGAGCTTCTAAATCATAAATATTGCGTTCCTTGTTCCAGTGTCTTTGACGAATCCACACTATTTCGGTCCTATCCCTGGATTGATTATGCTTCTCGCCCTATTCATCAGGATTCGGATGATGAGTTCTCTTATGTGGCTCATCAAACTGATTTTTCGGTGGCGTTCGCATTCTTTTGCACCTGGCTTCTTATGCAGTGCTATGAAGAGCGACCTGCTTAGGTCATCCGGTAGTACACCACTGTTATAGATTTCTTTTTTTTGTTTCTGTAATTTTCTCTATACCGAATTCATCCAGAACTGTCAGCATCTTTATTACAATGCCTTCTGGTCCCGCTGCTTTGTTTTAGTTCATTTGGACCATTGCAGCTTCTATTTCGGACTTTAATATTTCCGATCCGTCATCATCTGTGTGTATTATCAGTTTCTCTTTCATGTCATAGAAAATTATTTTATATATACTTCCCATCACTGGAATATTTCACTTTTCTATAATCCAATCATTCCAGCCTTGGATATTATACATCCTATTCACGAGCATGTATTTTGCCCTGTCTGTTTCTTTATTTCCTTATGCATGTCTGCTTTATTAGTCTTGCTAAATCACTCTACTTCTGCACATTTTGAAGGGAACCATTCCTCTTTAGCCCCTCTGCATTTGCTCATTGTTTCTTTTTGTAGTTTACTGGATTCCATTCCATGTCTTGACATAGTGGTATGTCTTCTTTACATCATGTCAGGAATCTCTTCGATCATCCTCTCGTTTATTTTTTTCTACGTCTTATATCTTTTGGGACAATGTTGTTTCCTGATGTCACTAGCCTGTCACATTTCGAGTTTCCGTTTCGAAAGTTTTTTCCAGCATATTTGTTTTTTTATACTCTCAGTTTGTTTTTTTTTTCTGCAGGTTGAGGTCATTGTGTGTTGTATTGCAGTCTGGGTGCTGCACGAAGCTGCTTCAGACTCCGGAATTTCACCATTTGTTTGAAGATGACTTGGAGGTGGTCGCTTCCACAGTCGGTACTTGGATAGGTTTTGCATTGAAACAATCTGCTGTTTATGGTTATGTTATCGATTTGGTTTTTCATGTCACTTCCTGGGCTTCTCCATATCCATAGGCGTCATGGCCGTTCTTGAAACCAGTTGTTGCTTATTATCTGGTCATTTACTTTACGCCAATAGACTCATTTTTCTACTAGGTCGTTGTGGATTCCTAATCCAAATTTGCCAGTTGTTTGCGATTTTCTTGCTTTACCTACCTTGGTATGCAAATCGCCCAATATGATTCTAATTTCTTAGGTTTTATGCTGAGACTATGTAGCCTAAAAATGTCAACTGTCTCCTTCTGGTTCTAAGAATGTTTCATTTTGGTTCTGTTTTTCTTGCGATAGAAGGTCGTTAGGTGTAAAACTTAGACAGCTTCTGGTTAAATTATTTACCTCATTTCACTGGCTTAAATAGACGCCGTTCGAGTGTAATTATCTCCTAATAGTTATTAGGCATATTATCAGCATGCATTCTGTATTATAACATGAATTTCATAATATTATAAATGAATGGAGAAACTCACTTTTTCTAATACAGTTTTTAATACAATTTCCGTTTAGTATATAATCGATCATGGTTCTACCTAAATTCATTTTCTATATAGACTGTGAATTGTCATGATTTCAATTTTATGATTGCTAGTGTTCTGTCGGGACTTTCTCCAAGATTTCCGAATTTGTCCCCTATTTGTTAGTCTGACTGCTACCCACAACTAAATAGTTCAGTCTAATTTGCTAATTAACTGATCGAGTAAGAAAGACAATTTAATAATTCAACGTGCTTCCCTGTGCTTTCCGTTTATATACTTTCATAGTAATTGCTCGGATGACCTCTTCTCTATGGTGACTAGACTTTATGAATATAAATAAAATACTGCCATTGAGGTCTCATTTACATACAGTTCACTTAGCTAATTTAAAAGTAAGTTCTATGTTGAAGGCTTCTTTTTTCTCACTTGTCTCTCGGGAAATTTCTTTCTGGCTCCATGGTTTCCAGTCAACTTTAATCTGCATGAATTTAAATACAATATCAATCACTGTCTGCTGTTTTCCTGATTATATATCCTCTGTTCTTGCTCTATAGCAATATTCATGTTCCTAACTTTTCCATATCTAGCAACTATTTGTATTTATTATCTTGCTTGTGTTGACTTTGATTAAAAAACGTCTTTAAATAGCTTTAGAACGTTTTATACCTATAATATTTAATTACCATTTCTTTGTGTTTTAGTAACTTGGTTCATCATAGAAAATGTTGAATATCCAATAAGATTCATAAAACATCTACAATTTTAAGAGATTTTGCCTTCTGTACATATGTGGAATACTTTGAATATAAATACAGCTAAGGCTTCCGTTACTTATTCATTATTTTTTTTATTAATTAAGAAAAAGCAAATTGCTTTAATACAAAGAGAGATATTACAATTAGAATCCAAGAAAAGGATTAATTATAATGTGTACAAACACAAAATATCTTTTTTTGTTTTGTGTTTGTTTGTTCGTTTTTTAATCAATTCCTCTTGAGTAGGCGGCTCAACCACTAGTGTACAAGGGATGAAAGTGAGAGAAAAGACTAGGAACAGGGATATTGAAGAAATATAAAAGATTAAAGGAATTCAAGAAAATAAAAAATAACAATTGATTTTGACTTGAAATTTTTGGATATTATAGCTATCAAGTAAGCAAGTAAATGGACAAGAGTTCCACAGACTGGAAGTGTGAGGAAATAAAATGTTAGAGAAAAAGAGGCGGTAGTATTTAACTATTTCAACGGTAAAACGGTGGGACCTGGATGCCAATATTGTAGCACGCTTAAATTCATGTGGTCGGGGCACTAGGGCTCAGGGCACTAGGGCAAAAGCTTGTCAGAGCAGTTGCTATGGCGTTAATCGGGATGTAAAATATCTCACAGATGAATTATATGTTTTAAATATTTTGACTCCTAATGCATTTCTGAATTTTTATAAGATATTTATGTTTAAAAAATGAAGCATACAAAATTAACATATAGGTTAATGTTAACTTATCAATTTTACTGATACTATATTCTTACTTTCAACTCAGCAAAAATAAACATTATTCTTATTGATTCTTCAGTAACTTCTTTCATGTAAAATGTGCCTTCAGGACATTGACGATCTTCTTCTTCTTCTTCTTCTTCTTCTTCTTCATTTTTTCTATTTCAATTTCCAGGTCTTTATATTTTGACAGTTTTTCAAATTCCTTGATTGCTATGTTACAATCCGCTGGACAAGCCATATCAATTAATAGACAAGTTTTTAACAATAATGTCTGGCCTGTTTGCTTCAATTTTTCTGTCTGTGTAGATGGTGTAATCCCATAGAATGGTTACATCTTCTATTTCTGTAACCGGTGCTGGGTGATGTTCATACCAGTGTTTGTTTACAGCTTTTCCATAATGTTTGCACATTGCCCAATGTAAATATTGCCCAACTCTATCGTGGCGATTTTTATATTCATTTGGGGCAAACACAGAACAGCCTGAGATTAGGTGGTCTATTGTTTCTTGGTGTTTATCACAAAACCTGCATTTTGGATCCATATTATTATGCATAATATTTGCCTGAAAGTTTCTAGTGAAGAGATTTTGGTCTTGTGCTGCAAGAATAAAGCCTTCAGTTTCAGACTTTAATCCAGATGAACGTAACCATCGATGAGTATTAACTTTGTCAACATTGGATTTATTGGCACGTTCTGGATATTGGCCATGCAGAGGTTTGTCTTGCCAGCGCTGTTTCATCTGTTCAAGAGCTTTATCTTTGGCTTTCATTTTCATATTCTTTGCCGCAATAGTTTGTTCTTGGCTTCTGCTTTGCTTTTCTACAGAATCTACTAACTGTAAATCTTGTTTGTATTTACTGCCTTCTTTTATTATTGAATATTTTTTCTTTCTTTCTTCATGTTGCTTTACTAATTGTATCATCCAATCCTTTGTTGTTTCTGTGTATGTTAGTAAGCCAATAGTTGTTGTCTTGTATGACAATTCCAGCTGAATAAGACCTCTTCCAACTTCTTTACGGGGTATGTATAGACGGTCTACATCAGCCTTTGGATGATGCATCTTATGCTTAGAAAGAAGCTTTCTTGTTTTAGCATCCATTCGCCTGATGTCGTTTAGAGTCCAGTTTAAGATGTTAAAGCTATATCTTTTCACTCTTTTCCTTTATTATTATTTTTTTTTATTTTTTATTTTTTTTTTTTTCAATTGGAGTAGATAGACTAAACTATCGCCCGGTTCACACTCCACCCACATCTATTGAACAGGTGAAGAGGCTCATCCCTTGTTTCCTGTTTAGGATGCGGTTTCCAGTTTTCTCTTTTCCAATCTTTTCACTCTTTTCCTTTATTTTATTTTATTTTTTTTTCAATTGGAGTAGATAGACTAAACTATCGCCCGGTACACACTCCACCCACATCTATTGAACAGGTGAAGAGGCTCATCCCTTGTTTCCTGTTTAGGATGTGGTTTCCGGCTTTCTCTTTTCCATTCTTTTTACCATTACGTAGCCCCCTGCGCATCAGTGGCGTTACCGCCTTGCTCGGGGTGATATGATTAAAAAAAAAAAAAATATTGGACAACTGGGATTGCAAGGCTATTAATGGCCATAACTCTATTTTGTGAATTTAATTCAGTTTTTAATATCATTCGTAGCCTTCTATAGTACTCTTTACGCACTATTTCTTTCATTTTTTTATGGTGAATGTTTTCGCTCTCATTTACACCTAGGTATTTATAAGCTTCTTCTGGTTTCAATTCTTTTATTGTTACAGCAGGGTCTAAGCTAATTGGGGATGTTTCTTGTATTGATCCACGTAAAACTGTAGCTTTAGCACATTTATTCAAATTGAATTTCATTCCAATGTCTTCGCTGAAGCATTTTACAGTTTGCAGAAGACATTCCAGCTCATTATCATTCTTAGCATATAACTTTAAGTCATCCATGTAAAATAGATGGCTTATTTTCTTTTGGCCTATTTTATAACCACATTTTGTATTATGAAGTTGACTGGTTAGTGCTATTAATGATATGCAGAATAGTAAGGGAGATAAAAAATCACCTTGAAATATACCTCTTTTGATGTTTATTTCATCAGACTTATAGGTTCCATTTATATGATTGAGGCAAAGGGTTGTTTTCAATATAGACATGCACTGTTTGATAAAATTGAGGATGACGGGCGATATCTTGTATATATTTAAAGTCTTTAAAATCCAGGAATGTGGCACACTATCGAATGCCTTTCGATAATCTATCCAGGCAGTACTAAGATTTTTCTTTGTACTGTAGCAGTTTTCCAGGATCATTTTGTTAATTAGCAATTGGTCTTTACATCCATAACAGCCACGTTTGCACCCTTTTTGTTCAAGCGGTATCATGTCATTTCTTTCTACGAATAACTATTTCTGTTTTGTTAAAATAGATGTTAATAGTTTATATTTTGTCGGAAGACATGTAATTGGTCTGTAGTTTTTCGGGTTGTTTGTGTCACCATTCTTGGGTAGAAGAAATGTAATTCCTTTGGTCATCCATGCAGGAATTTTAGTGGGATCGTCAACCATTTCTTGAAGTTCTTTGGTTAGTTTTTTATGTGCTGTATTTAAATAATATAGCCAAAAGTTAGGAATTTTATCTATACCTGGGAATTTCCAATTGTGTGCTTTTTTTAGTGCAAATTTAACATCATCTTCTGTAATTCCAGACAATGTCTGTTCTAGTTTGTTTTTCATTCGTTCTATCTCTTGCGCAATCCAATGTACTTCCTTGCTATGTTCTTTAGGGCAAGCCCATATCTTTTCCCAGAACTGTGTGACTTCTTCCATTCTGGGGTGGGGGACTGTCACTTCAATTTTTTTTTTTACCTATTTCCCTGTAAAATCTCTTTGTATCAGTTTGAAAAATCTTGTTTTGTCTGTAAAATCTTGCTCTTTTCTCATAGCGCCTTATTCTTTGAGCCTTCAGTTGGATTTTTTGCTTTATTTTTTCTTTATTTGATAAGACTTCATTTTCATTTCTAATGTTATATTTTCTTTCGGCTCTTCTGCTTTTCCTAGTTCTTACATTTATTCCTCTACTCAGTTCATCCAGTACTGATAGTTCACTTCTAAGTTGTTCGATTTCTTTTTCTATTTTTCTTTTCCAAGGTGGATCTTCATGTCTGCGAGACTGCCTTGTTTTTATTTTGATATTATTATTATTATTATTATTATTATTATTATTATTATTATTATTTCTGCTATGGGATGACCCAAGGCTTGTAGTAGTGTTTTATTATTAAGACTACATTTCATTATTTGTTTTTCTAACCCTTATAACCTCACTAAAGTTACAGGAACAATGTTCCTAGTGAGTGGGCTGAACTCATGACATTTTTTGCATTTCTCTTTAGCTGGGATTTCCAACGATTTTTTCAATGTGTTGTCTTGTTCCTTTTCTTATCATTCTAAGAGCATCTATTGTAACTGGTATGATTGTTGATTTCAATTTCCACATTTTTTCATTTGTTTCGATTTATAGGTTTTTATTACTTCGTTAGTTTTTTAAGTTCAATAGCTGCTATGTTGCAGTCCGCTGGACAAGCCATATCAAATAGTAGGAGTTGTTTTTTTCTTTTTTGATTTTGAAAATTTGTCAGGCCTATTTGCTTTAGTCTTTATTACTGTGAAGATACTTGAATCCACAGGAATTGTGATGTCTTTTATTTCTGTAACTGGAGCTGGGTGATGTTCATTCCAGTGTTTGCTTACATATTTTCCAAGTTTATTGCACATTGTCTAGTGTATATATTTCCCTATGCTATCGTGACGATTTTTATATTCATTTCATTTGGGGCAAGTACCGAACATCCTGAGATTAGATAGTTAATTGTTTCCTGGTATTTGTCACAAAACCTACATTTTGGATCCACATTATTATGTATGATATTATTATTATTTCATTTTTCATCATAATTATATTTCTACTCTGGTCGCACTACCCACCAAATCTGCGGGAAGACCTAAGGTGGGTTGTGGTTTGTTGTTATGGCTCCATTTCATGTTTTTCTATCTCCCCTAACATTCCTAGAGCTACATAGACAACATTCTCCTTAGTGTGTGGACTGTACTTAACAAGACAAATTTTTGTAAGTCTCTTAATCTGGAGTTTCCAGGGATTCTTTCAATGTGTTGTTTTGTTCAATTTTTTATCATTCCAAGTGCACCTACTATATGGTGTAATCCTATAGAATAGTGACATCTATTTATGTAACAGGTGCTGGGTGATGTTCATACCAGTGTTTGTTTACATATTTTCCATATTGTTTGCACATGGTCCAGTGTACATATTGCCCCATTCTATCGAGACCATTTTCATATTCATTTGGGGCAAGTACAGAATATCCTGATATTAGATGGTCTATTGTTTCTTGGAATTTTTCACAGAAAATGCATTTTGGATCCATGTTATTATGTATAATATTTGCCTGACAGTTCTTAGTGAAAAGACTTTGGTCTTTCGCTGCAAGAATAAAGCCTTTAGTTTCAGATTTTAACCACCGATGAATATTAACTTTATCAATACTGGATTTATTAATATTGAAATGATTATCATTATTATTATTATTATTATTATTATTATTTTGGAACTATCATTATTATAATTACTATGGTTTTATTATCATTATTATATTCAAAATTAAAAGATTGAACAATTATAGATGATTTCGTCCAAAATTTCTCATGTTGATATTTAAAGTAATTTCTTCCCACACGGATATTGTGTAGCATATTCATATCATAGATTTTCCAAAGTTTTCGTTACGCAACGTATTAAGCGGAATGTAGCAATTATTTATATACATAAAAACAGGTGTATTCCTATAGCTGACATCTTTTTTTGTTAACCTAATTTTTGTCGTCGCACTAACATAACAAATATTTAGTCCGATGAAGTTATTAAGGACGAAACACGACACAAGTAAACTTTTTCCCACTTTGTCTTATAATTACCCACATATATATATATATGTATGTGTGTGACTTTGTGTGTATGTGAGAGGGAAGGAGAGAGAGAGAAAGGGGGGAAACAAAGAAAGAGAGAGAAAGAAAGAGGGAAACAGAGAAAGAGAGAAAGAAAAATAGAGTAAGAGAAAGAAATTGCCAACTTACTGCTAACACTGCAAAGTCTAATTTCGAGTCAAGTGCACTCAATCGACGTCCAAGTTTTTGCCTTCCATCCCTGAATTACGGCTTTAAGCGCAGGCGTACAGACACACTTGTTGAAAAGCTATTACTGATGAACCATTGCGATATTAGGGATAAGTACACGTATCAAAGGTTAAGGAATAAAAAGAGACAAAGAGAAGATAAATTTAGAGCAAATACACGCGAAACATACAGCTTTTTTTGCATATATATATAAATATTTATATATATATATGTGTGTGTATATATATATATGTATATATATATATACATATATGATTATATAAATATATATATATGAACACACAGACATATATATATATATATATATATATATATATAGAGAGAGAGAGAGAGAGAGAGAGAGTGGATGTGGTTATTTTAAATAAAGACTTTCTCCATAGTTAATAACATGCGTACACTTAAAGATACCTTTTAATCGATTTTGCATACCCGAAAACGCAAAAGTCTTAATCAAAAGCACTCGGTAACATTAATATGCATTCCCACGCTCCGAAAAGCAGACACTTTTATGTGCATCTAGAAAGGCGGAGGATATTCTGAAAATAATTCGTTCTATTTTAGTATAGCCCACATCATCAGAAGGAGGTGATATTGGTATAATGGTATAATTTTAAAACTTCCGTCCAGTAAGCCATCATTTGTTTTATATTTACTTCACGTAGAGTCTTAAAGTCTATATGACAAAGTGGCATTTGGATTGAAAGTGCATAAAAATTTAAGTGGGCCATTGATTTCATGGATGCGAAAATATATCAGCCGTTATCAGTCGCCATCGCTTGGTGAGTATTTACGTAAGCAAAGCAATTGACAGTCAGCAGTCAGATAATTCAGTGCCAGAATGCTTAACCCAGACAAAAAAATACACATGCAAAGAGACTAGAGCAGGTGTCGGCAACCTTTTGGAGAGTGAGAATTAAAAAGCTATGTAGAATCATGGAGAAGGGCCAAACAGCTATGTCTCCAGTGTCATGGGGAAAACCCATGTTATTAAATATGTGAATAAAAATTTCTATGTGTTTGAAAAAAAAGCAAGTATTCAATATAATTTAGTATTTGACCGGAATTTTATTTAAAAAATAATACATCAAAAATAAATGTTTTATAAATCTGCACTGAAAAAACAATTTCATTAAAATCGGTTGAAACACTATTTTATATTCATTTAAATGTGCCCGCTCACGAAAGCAATTTCACAGAATAAGTGAAAGTAAGGGTGTACGCTAGTCTTGACGATCCCAACAAAAAAATAAAAATAAAAGTAAAACACATACTCCAGGTAAAAAGAAATTTTTTAAAAAATTTCGACGCAATATATTCAGACTATCAACTGTCACTTTGATTTGGTTTACCTATATTTATATCGTGTCCCGAGTAAGGTGGAGGATGTGACTCGAGAACCGGGGATTGCCGGCCGCGTAACTGTGGAAATTTTATAGGTTTGCAGTAGCACTTTCTTAAATGGATGTTTGGCATATAAGCTATATATGTTCTTTTTCTATTATACTGTTACAGTAGCAGTTCTTACGCACATTTCTTTTATTTAATTAGCAAAATCCATAGTTTTATCAACCAAAAGTTTCTCAAACAAAATGACCTCGTTTTAACCTTGCAAGGACAAATTATCTATTTTCCTACATTAATGACATTTTCACTGTTATTTCTCTGTTGATAACCCAGACATATTTGAAAAATACATCAGGATAATCCAGAACAAAATCTGGCATCAAGCCGCCTTCATAGAGACAGAAAACGAATTCAGTTAATGGGTTTATGACGAGAATGTATCTTCTCTTGATGTATTCAACCACTAAAGAGAGGCCATTCTGAGAGAATCCGAATTAATTATTAGCGGTCACAATCTTAACAGTATAAGTTATGAAGATGAAAATGTGTTTAAAGTAGGTAGAGCAATTGAAATACAAGGACCGCTGCAGAACAGAGTAAAGGAAATCGATAGAAAAGAAACAAACGTCAATTGCAAGAAGACAAAATGCCTGGCTGTTAGCTAAATGAATAGACTAACATGCAAATAAAAGGTTTAAGATACCTAAGGAGAAAATTTTATATATCTGGGAAAGCTTCAACTGCGGAAAAAACTGTCCGAAATTGAAATTCGAACGCACATTAAGCTTGCGAAAGATGACTTCCAAATGCTAAGAAGAGTATTATGGAACAGGAAATTTTCGTTAGAAAAAAACAGAACAAAACAAAGAGTACTGAACTGCTGTGGGAAATTAGGCTTCCAAGTTGGTTGTACGTGCTGGACAATCTTTTCACAGATTAAGAATACAATTGAAGCAATAGAATTACGAATGTACAGAAAGTTGCCGAGGATACAATCGACCGAGCACGTAAGCAACGATGACGTTTTAAAGAAATAGAAAACAAAAATGATGCTTATACTTACATCAAAATATGACACTTGAAATTTCAAGGGTACGTAATGAGGGAAGTAGACTTGGAATACTCTCATTAATATATATCTGACGCCAATGCCTGAGTCCTGACTCTCTTTTCCTCTTTCTCTTTTCCTTCTTCTTTTCTTTTATTTTATTGTTATTTTTATCATTCTTTTCAAAGAAGGAAAATGATTATTCCGCCAAAATGTTTTGTATCAAATGGAAGGAATATTGTAAGGTCTGATGAAATGAGCTAATTAAGCTCATAGAAATGAATTATAATTTATAACCAATTAAAATGACGTATTGAGTTTTCCTTTATATATATATATATATATATTATAAATTATATTTGAGAACATGTACATAACTTCTCTATATATAATCGCATAGCGTGAGTACATGAGTGACAATAGAACACATGTCCTTCAATTGACCTGTGTTCATCATCACAAGTCGGAGAAGACCACAGATTGAAACCGTTACCACACAACTTAATCTGTATTGCCCGCATGGTTAGAGAGTTAGGAAAAGAATACAGATTAAGTTGTGTGGTAACGGTTTCAATCTGTGGTCTTCCCCGACTTGAGATGATGAACACAGGTTAAATGAAGGACATGTGTTTCCTTGTCACTCATGTACTCACGCTATGCGATTATATATAGAGAAGTTATGTACATGTTCTAAAATATAATTTATAATAAATATTCTCTGCTCTATATAGAAAATTATATATCGAGCACTGTTTTAAATTAATGTTTTGGACGTGGAAAGAATTCTTCGTTTTGTATTCACTCGGATATATATATATATATATATATATATATATATATATATATATATATATTTCTTTGTATCTGATTAAAAACAGCAAGAAAAGAACTGCATCTATTTACATCAGGATTTAGAGAAATATTAATTGACAATACATACATATTCCACTATGAAAATAATTAACAAAAAATTCAAATTATCTAAGCCATCTTTATAAAAAAATGAAAACAGATATTAAACAAAATTAATTATCAGTATTATCCAATGTTCTAAAATATCTAACACAGTAGATTTTTTAAAATTTCTAAACTGTAAATTTTTGAAGAAAACACAATAATTTAAAAGATATCAATTACAATTCTAATCTATTTTAATAACCAAGTTACGCTTTTACAACATATAAATAAAAATAATGTATATACATGATTTATTTGTTTAAAATGATTTTTAATGGATACTCATATTTGAGTAGATTCTCTGATAATGTTATTAAACAGTTTATATATATATATATGCTGTTCTAAATATTCGAGAATTTTTAAAAAGAATATGCGGAATACGTTAGGATTCAAATTTGCGCCCCTTATGGCCAAAGACGCATTTCATAATGTAAACCAGAGTACTGAAAGACAGGAAAATCTCATTAGAAACAACGAAAACAGTACTGGATGGCTATATGATATGTGTCCTTCTGTATGGAAGTGAATGCTGAACGATCTCGTAAAGGATGTAAGAAAGGCAGTAGAAATGTTGTTTTACAGAAGGATGTTGAGGTTTCCATGGACGGAGCACGTGTGAAACGATTAGGAATTGGAAAGAATGCAAACAAGAAGAAAACTCATACGAAATATCTAGAAAAGACAAATGAGGTTCCTGGGACATGCAATGAGTAAGGAGGGCCTAGAAAAGTTAATACTCACAGGTCGGATAAAGGTAAAGTGAGACAAGGGAAAGAAGCGCGATGCGTACTTGTTAGGTCTGAGCAAATGGTTGGTTGAGTGGGGCGTAGAAGAGACACCAAGAGAAAAATTATTGAGATTGACAAGAGACAGAGCCAAGTGGAAGTCCATGAATGCCTACGTCCTGAAAAGACACAGCTATTATATTTGAGGTGCCTTAGACCGCTCAACCACGTAGCACCTCCTGATCAAACAAAACCCGAATAGTGCATTTCAATGCATATTTCTGGCTTTGTTTAATCATGAGATCCTGGCCTTATACCGGCATCGGTGATGTAATTGTGCTATCACTCTACAATGTTAAAAAAACTTAGCTTCAGTGGCCTCCCTCGAAGATCAGAGCGTAGTACCTATGAACTCTGTGAAATGTGTTAGTCCCAAAATATAGACATGTATATACATATTGAAATTATATTGTCTAATGTCTATAGAGAGAGGCGTACAGAAAAGAAATAGTGAAAGAAAGAGTAAGTGTGACAATGATTCCGTGTGTACAAGTGAAAGACTGAGGTGTCAGCTCTGTTGCTACTTGCAAAAAGTGATTGATCGTTATGCAAACGGTAGATAAAGAGAACAGTACGAAGATAATCATCCCAAACAAACCCCCCGCCCAAAAAAAGGAGAGGAATCTGTTAATAGTTTCAATGCACGAAACGGTCAACATTTTAAACCAAACAAATTACCGAAGTTTCTAAAGGACCATTATCTTCAAAACACTGACGGGCCTATTAAACCTTAGTTAAACAAAATACCCACCTCAAAAAATAACCAAAAAACATTTAAATAAATCTCCATATTTACCTCCCACCAACATTTTTCCTCTGAGTCACTCTGTGTGCACATGTGCGTCCCCACTAGCCTTCGAGAGTCGAGACGACCGTCTCAAAAATGGCATGTCATGCTTTGACCTTTTACCTGCGGACATCTATTAAGTGTAATCAAAGCCTAAAATACCCGCTTTTCTCTTCGTCGGTCAGCTTTGCAAAGTTCAAGTCTATCATCCTTCGTCTTACATTCCCATTTTTCCCTCCTCGTCACAGCAGCTATCTCCGAATCCAAGCAGCCTCGATCCACTGAAGGCATCAAAATTCTTCCATGGTACTACCCACAGAATACAAGACACATCAGCTGACCTGTCTATCAGCAGTGGGGGATACAAAGTACTATATGAGGAGCGAACCTATCAGAGTAATTGGATAATTACACACGTCAAATAAAGCAGATTTTACAAGTAGGCTTAAACTCTACTGCAAAGAGACTTTTTATGGTTGAAAAAATAATACAGACAAAGGTCCACGATAACCACAACAGTTTATTTTTAACATACATCCTCAGAAAGGGTTGATTATTGCTCTTCAAACCTTCCTATTTTTTATACTAAATAACTTTTGACCCCCTACCCGCCAACATACCATTTCGACACTCGTTAAGTTGCTCGTTTGTTCCTGATTCATTTGCCTTCAGTATATCTTGTGAATATTAAATTCTCCAAGCCATCTTTCATCATAATGTGTCCCAGAAATTTCAAGTGACTCTTTTAGATTTTATATCTAAACATCCCGGTATGCGAATTTGAAATTAATGAATCAAACAAGTACAAAAATGTTTAAAATCTTCCAAGTAGTATAACAACATGAAGAGACAGCTGAGATTCCTAAAACACGTAATGAGGAAAGAGAGCCTTGAGAATTTAATACTCCCAGGACGGATAAAAAGAAAGAGAGACAGTAAAAAGCAGTGCGAGAGATTTGATAGATTTGGACAAATGGATGGCAGAGCGGGTTTCGGGAGAGTTACAAAGAGGAAAATCATGGATCGCCTACGTCCTTAAAAGACATGGCACACAAAGAAGAAGTATTATAATGAAAGGACGAAAAATGTGACACCGAAATCCGAAGAAAAAATCATTGTTTTAAGAAACAGGAAAAGTTTTGTTGGAAACAGAAAGAAGTTCCGAAATGTTATGTAATACCAATCCTTCTATATGGCAGTGAATGCTTGAAAATCTGCTCACAGATGGAGAAGAAGCAACACGCATGGTTCTACAGAAGAATGCTGAGGATAATATGGACCAAACATGTCAGTAACGATGAAGAAAAATGAAAATAAAAATGAAGATTTTTTGAAAATAAAAAATGTGACAGTTGAAAACTTGTAGAGCACATAATGAGGAAAGGAAGCTTAGCGAATATTACACTCGCAGGACGTATTTAAGGCAAGTAGAACAGATGTAAAAAACAAGTAACCTAGCTAACAAGCTTGTGTAAATGAATGAAAATGAGAGGTGTATTGCAAAGACAAAACTAAGAACAAGCAGTTGAGAAGTTGAGGAGATCTATGATCGCATAGGTTCTGAATAGACATCTTTATAGTTTTCATTGTTTTTAAAACCTCTTCTTCGCCTTCTTCTATATATGGCATAGTCAGGTGTTCTGCTAAAAGCAAGCTCTATCCGCAATTAATTTTGCCTATTTACATAAGTTTACCACTCGTCTCAGCCACATCTGGTCTCGTTCGCCCGCTGTATATTTAAAGATTATTGAAAAAATCAATAGAAGAATTAGCAATATTATTGATCCTGATCTGGCGTCTCAGCATCAGAAACATCTCCAATGCCATATAATGTCTTCCCTGTGTCGTTTCTATAAATACTTTCGTGGTTATTGTTCGGAGGTGCTTTTCCGTTTGGTGCTTACACTTTATGAATTTAAGTACAGTACTAGATTGGCGTTGTGCTGCAGTGGATATCGGCGCGGAACGAGAAATCGGGGATCCGATTTCGAATTCCAGTTGAATTACTTTCATTCACTTACGCGCAAATACTTTTGGGAAGGTATTAGTCCGTCTCTTCCCTCCAGTTATGGATTAAATAATAGGACAGATTGTAACCACTGGTAACCACTCTGCTGCAAAATCTAATGGCAACCTACTGTGGAATATGTCTTTGCCAGTCAGTCACGTGTCTTTCGAGACATGATCGGTCAAGTGTAGTTCACGTACGGTACATGACTGATTGACTAGATTAGAAGAACGATTTCATCAATTCACAGTTTAATTGATTATATATAACCGTACGGTCTATGCTGGCAGTTTTCTTTTCTGACACTTCGATCTTCAAACATTTAAATGCTATCTCTTGCCTTGATTTGTCTTTTTTCTCCCTATGTTTCCTTCCCTTTCTTGTTCATCCACATTCATTAATTCATTGATATATTTACTCGAGCTACTAGACTAGCAACTCAGTACCCCACTTTTACAGTGAAACCAATAAATTGTAACCACAACTTTTACTCTACCATATTCTTTTATCGCACTTTCCATCTGTGTAATTACCTTGTGTATAATTGCTTCCTTGAGAGCTACAATCTTTAAAAATTTAAATGTAAGCTAAATTGCCATCTTCTATCTCCTTGACACGCATCCTTTCCCTATGTTCTTTTCCCTGTCCACTCTATTCTCATTAGCTTCACACTAGTCTTCTCATCCTTTTCTTAGCCATTTTCTGACATCCCCTATAACGTGTTCCTCTTTCTCGTCACTCTCCTCTTATATAACCCCATGCGCATCAGTGTTAGTAATGCCTTGCTTGGAGTAAAATGTTTATAAAAAAAAATATGATTTAAAAGAAAGAAGAAGAAAACGGCTACAGCCCTCTAGTTTTGATACACTTCCTCATTTTTGAAAAAATTTTCCGTATAGAAAATCAGTTAATTGCAGATATATAAAGAAAACTCTAACAAATATGAAGTCAGCGTTATGTTCTTTGTTTCAAACGATATTTTCCAATGTTATAATATTTTTATTTTTCTTATTTTATGTGACATGTGCCTTCGGGAACGATTCCAGCTCTACACCATTTTCTCTCCTTGCAGTTCTTAATAACTTTTGTCATCTAATAATATCTCCGAAATCTTGCTCAGCCATCTATTCATTCAAGCACACCAGATAGATTATGTATTTCTTTACTCTCCCTTACCTTCAATCTGTCCTGTGGATATTAAATTTCCAAGACATTTTTACTCATTATGCACATTAGAATTTTTTCAACTATTTCTTCCTGATTTTAAGACGACCGCACCTCCCTCCCATTAGCATGGAACAGGCATGCCTCCCTGAGAGTAAAATACTACGCCTGCTTGGCCTGACACTCTCAGCGGACCTGAATGACTACCTCGAATGCATTACTAAATCCGCTGCCGTGAAAGTTCGCTCTCTGTGCCGCGCCCGGAAATTCCCTCCACCTGTAACTATCCTACACTTATACAAATCTACCATCTGCCCGTGTGTTGAATACTGTTGCCACATCTGCTATTCTCCCTGCTTCTTGACAAAATACAGCGAAGAATCTGTAATGTGATTGATACCGACTTAGCTGACCGCCTGCAGTCACTCTCTCACCGGCGTGACGTGTCTTCCCTGTGCCTCTTCTACAAATATTTTCACGGCTTCTGCTCTGATGAACTTAAATCACTGGTGCCCTCTAGGTGTGAGTTCGCACGAGATACTAGATTGGCAACTAGGTCCCACCCTTTTACAGTGAAACCGATGAAATGTAACCGCAATTTCTACTCCAACAGCTTCCTTTCTCGCACTTCCAGCCTGTGGAAATCCCTTCCGCATGCTTGCTTCCCCGACGGCTATAACCTCCAGGAGTTTAAATGTAAGGTCAATAGACATCTCCTAACACACTAACCCTCCCATTCTCCCCAACTCTCCCCCTATGTACACCCTAATTCGTCTATCGCCCTGTGTAACCCACTGCGCTATAGTGGCAGTGGAATGCCTTGCTTGGGGTGACATGATTAAAAAAAAACAAGTATGTATCATTTTTATTGCCATTGACTCTACAACTTCGTCGTTGCTCATATATTCAGTCCATTGTATACTTAGTATCCTTCTGTAAAATTACATTTCTGTTGTTTTAAGACTGTTCTTTATCTGTGAGACGATTGTCTAGCATTCACTGCCATAAAGAAGAACGGATACTCAATAACAGTACAGTATTATTTTCTTTGTTTCTAACAATATTTCATGTTTCTTAGTTTTCTGGAAAATGTCTTTTGCTGTCGACAACGCGACCTCTTTTTTGAAAAAAAACATCGTTCGTTTAGTTCTATAAGCCTTCATATTTCTGGGTCATTCTCTGTTGTCTGTTAATACTGCTACCCATACAGTTAAAATTCTGTATGTTCTTGGTTTTGATGTCCTTAGAACGCATCTCATAACCGAGAGTATTTATTTTTCGTTTAACATATCAAAGAAAAGCATTGTTTTTTTAACACAAGGGTGTTTTTCTGTGTTATTGGCAGACTATTTTGATTAATGTTTGGCATTTTTAATCACAGGGTACATAACAGTAGAAATTACTTTGAAAATACAACGTGAACGTCTTTTTCATATAAAATTTTTACTACCATGTTATCTCAAGTTTTAGAAAAGTATTCTAACTTAACTAATATTTTATCGAATGTTATGTACTTTTGATTTATAATCTTACTTATGAAGACGTTTGCTGAGAAAAGGTCAGAAAATTAACAATAAAGTTTAAATTTACTATACTGAACGTACTTATATTCTCCTAATATCGGAAATGATCATCCGTATTATACAATCTCAATAGCTGTGCAAAGACGCACAAAAATTAGAAATCATTTTTAATTTAATTGGGGCTCGAGATTGCATTAAGCTATGCTTAATAAATATAATTTCTACTTAATAACTATATTACCTAACCACTACAGATTAATACATAATTTTAAACAATTTATAATGTTATATATTATTAAAATTAAAATTTAAAAAGCAGTGAAAATATAATTAGTACTGGTTGAATAAATGTTCTTAAGGTAATAGTGTCATTAATATATCGTATTCATTCATACAATTAAAAGCTTTCGTGTTAAATGTTTTAATTATATTGCATTTTTTATTTTACGAGTCAGAGTAGATTTTCGGTATATTGTGTACCTGTTTGACTTTCATAAAGTTTATCAGAGAATGAAATATGAAGAAAAAAGTTTCATTTTGTCTATTTTCAAGTATATTCTTATTTAATCTAAATTTGTGTGTGTGGAGTTCAGTCAGTCAGTTAAGTGCCATACGTACTACACGCTTTGGGCGATCATGTCTTGAAAGAGACATGACTGACTGGGCAAAAGATTATCTCGCAGTAGGTTGCCATTGCTTTCTGCAGTAGACTGGTTACCAGTCAAGGCTATAGAACCCAGTCTGTCCTATTATTGTAGCCCATAACTGGAGGGAAGAGACGGATTCTTACCTTTCCCAAGTGTATTTGCTCGTAAGTGAATCCAAGGGATTCAACTGGAATTCGAACTCGACATCCCGATTTGTCGTTTCGAGTCGATATCCACTGCACCACAATGCACATTCTGTGTGAAGTTAGTGAGTTGATAATAAACATATCAGAACAAGAAAAAGGAAGCATCATAGAAGGTAACTTTGAAAGGCAAAAGATTTGAAGACCAAAAAGTCTAAACAAAACAACCAGAATAAAGATACTAGTTCGAAAATCATGAGAAGTAAATGAAGAATCTGATTCCATGGCTTTAGAAAACGGAAATATTAATCCGTTTATTATATACATTGTATATTATCATTAGTCTTTTATAATGAGTCATCAATAATTAATGCGAATAAAGAGTTATATCTGCGTTTTTAAAAGAGCGGAGACTATATGAAAGAAAAAAAATCATTTTCCTAGAAAAAAGTGAAAGCTTTCCTTTTTACAGAAATTACGTGCGTAGGTGATTTTGATGCCCACGCATTATTTTTCCTTCTTAATTGCCCGCCATTTTTATTGTAGTAATAGCGTGCGTCATTAACTTGATTCCTGCTGACACGAAAGAAGTCATTTATGTCGCCGCCTTTGTCGGGGGAAAAAAAACGTTCCAGTGTGGCTGCGAAAAACGACCATTTTCTAATAAACGAGCGGGCGCCTTTCCATGCTTTTGTTTAGAAATCTGCATATTCTGTTGGTTTCGTCGCACACCTGCAGCCTAATTCGAAACACAAAACCGACATCAAACTAAAACAGCATGAGTAAAGAAAAGAAGACGACAAAATGATCATAGCAGCCCACATGAGATAGTGTTAAAGAGAAAACAATATACAAATTATAATAATAATAATTCGATCCACCAAAAGTTATTTTATCAGCAAATCAAAAGAAGAATAGAACAGAAGTGTTTCATATTAATTGCCATTTAGGAATCAGAAACATATCTAAAGAAACAAAGAAAAAAATGTTTATGTTATGTAATATCAATCCTACAAAATGGCATTGCATGCTTGACAAGTTCTTCACAGACTTGGCAGACCGCCTGTAGTCACTCGCTCACCGGCCTGACGTGGCTTCCCTGTGCCTCTACTACAAATATTTTCACCGCTTCTGCTCCGATGAACCTAGATCACTAGTGCCTCCTAGGTATGAATTTGCACGAGATACTAGATTAGCTAATAGAGCCCACACTTTTACAATGAAACAGATAAGATGTAACCTCAATTTCTACTCTAACAGCTTCTTTTCTTGCAGGTCCAGCCAGTGGAATTCCCTTCCATACACTTGCTTCCCCGACACCTACCATCTCCAGGAATGTAAGATCAATAGACACCTCCTAACACACTAACTCGCATCCATTCTCTCAAACACACTTCCCATCTACCCAACCCCCATCCTCGCTATCCTTACCCGTCTATCACCCTCCTTCTGACATTTCCTATATCTAACCACTCTTTCCAATCACTTTCCCCTATGTAACCTTCTGCGCAATAGTGGCGATGGAATATTTTGTTTTGGGTGAAATGTTAAAAAAATAGATGTCAATGAATCATCATGTTTTAGAGAATGATTCTGGGAATAACATGAAGAAAGTATAAATGAAACTAGGATGCTTTACGGATAACAGAAATAAAATTAATTAGAATTACCGTATTTGATGACATATAAGGTAAACTCTTTTACTGAAAATATCTTTTACAATTCCCTTCCGTTTTAAATGCTATATACTTAATTTTTTTTCTTACCTTTAATAAGATTTTATAAGCGCCTGTTCTTTTTTTCTATTATTTATTGTTTAATTGTAATCATAGCTCGTTTAAACAAAACCATACCTCATAAGGTTGTACCTTTAACAAGTAATATTACTAATTACAATTGTTTTTCTTGATTTGCTCTGCTGAAATCGGGGCGCGTCTTATACACACGTGTAAAAGTGACCTTCAGATTTCTGGGACACAATGAAGAAAATAGATTTGGAGAATTTGATAGTCATCTGATATATTGAAAACAATGGATCAGGGACAAACATCGAGTCACCTACTTAACCATCCCATGTACATGTATAGTAGAAAAGTGACTGGCAGGAAGGTTATGGAGGCAAGCTAGAACGGATAGAATGTTATGGAGAGCCATGATTTTGCATTTTCTGATGAGACATAACACACAAAAGAAGAGTAAGGTAGTTTGTATACATATATTTATTCATGGTGCAATGCAGGGTGTCCATAAAGCCGGTGTGCACTTAAAAAAAATATAACTTATTTATACACACAATCTTTATGAACACCCTGTATAATCTTCACGAAGTTCATTCATTTCTGAAAGCAACTGTGTGCGAATGCGTCCCAGTGGGATTGTTAGGCGATTGCGGAAAAATATTCCGTCTCATTTGGCGAGAAATGAGTTAGATAAATTTTAAAAAATAGTATGGGTTTAAAAAGGAGAAATAGATAAGACAAATAAATAGATAAGAAAACTTGATTTGAAATTATAAACTACAACATGAAATATAACGTACAAGAAATGACATGGTTGATAAAAGATATTTATAAAAAATCATTTTATGATAGCAAGTACGCTGTCAAAGTGCAAATTTCACAGTGCTTTATAAGTTACGCCTATGCAGACAGGGATATAACAATGAATCAGATGGGTGAATGTAGACAAATAAACTCAAAAGATTACGGAAAATTCACAGTACAGTTTCGGAATGTTTATTTATGGGAAATGTGCAAAGACTTAGACTCATCATGTAAACAAATCGTATTTTTGTTGTTTTAAATATATTCCAACGGACACAAAATGTTTCACCAAACTAAAATCAAAACAAAATCTGGGTCAAATTATAATGTGTTGATTTTATAACATCTCGAAACTTGTTGAATTATTTAATACCGAAGTTTGTTTTCTCATCCTTATAAGTAAGCACTCGTTATTTCTACTCAAGTCTCAAGATAATTGTTGTTCGTCTATAATTCAGTCATTAAGTGATATATACATGTGTTTATAACCAGGTTCTGCGTTTGAGAAAAACTAACTTCTGGTAATTATATTTGAGTCTGTAAACATTTGTTGCAATGACATTAAATGATAAAATCTAATATGGATGAGTATATATGCAAACTTTTTGGAATAAAATTCTTTTACCGGTAGTTTTCGTTAGAAACAAATGTTCCAAACTTCAATATAATATAAATCTCCCTGTATGACAAATGTTCTTTTATATTAAGTCTATAGATAAATATTTGTAGTTTACCAATGAGTTGATAAATATGAACTTCGGCAGGAGGTGAGTCAACATTGGTCGTTTATATTTGAGTCTGGAAGATTTCACTTCAAATATAATAAATGATATTTTCTTTTCTTAATAAGCCAAACCACAATTATTTGAGTGGTAGTGTTTGTTTCAAAGAAAGTTTACTGAATGTAATAATAGTTCTTCTATCAAGATGTTGACAATCCCCACTACTTCATACAAATGGTTAGGAAGGAAGCCCCAATCTGTACACAAAAGACTGATGAAGGTGGACTTCAGTAAACTATTTTTCTGAAAACATGTTTTCATAGAAAGATCTTATAAATTTATCCAACAGTAGCACTGAATGTCCAGTCAACAAATACTGTCTGTTTCCCTATAATTAAACGGCTAGAAGTCCTATTACTATTATAATTACATATATGTCAAATACCGTTTATATTTAGCCTAAAGTTAAATATTCGCAATTTATACTTGAGTTTGTATGCATTTAATTTATTCCGAGATTACTCAAAATCGGTTGTTTGTATTTGAATCTGTAAGAATTATATTTTTTTATTGAATGTTAGTGCCCGCATTACAAGTTCAAAGATAAACTTAAGGTAAAGAGATCGTTGTAAAATAGGAAGGAATTACCAAATGCATATTAAGAGGTCATTTACATTCTTTCCAAAATCTTGTTGCTCACATGATTTGTCCACATTATCCTCAACATCCTTCTGCAGAACCACACTTCTGTTGCTTCGAATTTCTGCTTTATGCTTGAAGAAAATTGTCCAGCCTTCGTTGCCATATAAGAGGACAGGTATCACATAACACTCCGGTACGCTTTTCTTTGTCTCCAACGAAATCTCCCTGTTTCTCAATACTCTGCTTAGCCTTTGAAATACGTCTTTGGCTATGCCAATCCGCCTTCGGATATCAATGTCGTACTTTCCATCTTTTGTTAGAATGCTTCCCACGTATTTAATAGTCCCCCGACATATAGTTGGCATTTTGTGGAACTCTTTTTGCTGATGATCATGCATTCGGTTTTCTTGAAGTCTATGTTTAGCTCTTTCATCGTACTTTTCATAGTTATCTTCTGAAATAGGTCCTGAATATCCCTTTTCTTTTCTGCCATCAGCACTATCAATTGCGTATCTAATATTGTTCAGATTGTGGTCGCTAATGATGAATCCTGGGAGGACATTTAACTCTATCAGAATTGTTTCACAGTTCAGTTTGAATAAATGCTTGTTTTACTTCCTTTTCTATTTTCGTGTAGAGATTGAATTAATTTCATATCCGTATATCGGCAGTTTGCAGTCAGTATAGATTCTTGATAACTGTAATGTCTTTCCTGGATACGTTGACGTTATCGAAAATATTTAACAAGCTTTGTGGCGTACTTTGTCGAATGCTATTGTGTAAAGTGTAAAAGGATATGTGTAAAATGACTAAAAAATGGTGTAAGAAAAACTGCCATTCGACATTCTTTCTTCCCCTTTTGTGATACGTTTTACACATAGATGCTTTCTTCTTCATTGACTGCTGAATGGCGATGCATGATAACCGTTAAGCTCTTTTTTTGGTGTTCTTCTTTTGTTATATATGTCCATCCACCAATTATATATATATATATATATATATATATATATAATAACAAGACCGACTCTGTAAGTATCTAAATCCTAAAACTATACGAAAATAAACTTTAAGGACAACAAATAACAGACAGAATCTAATTCCGTTACTATCCGTCGCTGTAAGGCGTTGGACAAGAGGGGGAAAAAAAGAAAGAAAACTGCGGAATACAGACAATACATACAATACCCCGCAGTAAAGAAAAAAAAACCCAAACGGAACCAACCACAAAGAAAGAAAAAGTGCTCGATACAGAACTAACCAAAGCGAAATAACAAATAGGAAGCAATGTAGAGCAAAGACACGTAAAAAAATCACAAGATCGCCAAAACCTACCGCGGTTTCACACAAGGGCTCGTCAGAATTATAATATTAACACACACACACACACACACACACACACACACACACATATATATATATATATATATATATATATATGTGTGTGTGTGTGTGTGTTAATATTAGAATTCTACAGTTAGATATTTCCTTTCATAAAGTGTTCAATACAAAAGTAGAACATATACATATAGTTAATTATCATTTCAGTTTCAGTATTTAATACAAAATCATCAGTCAATCAAATGTAATAAATTTACTTTTAATATATATATATATATATATATATATATATATCCTTTGAGATTTGAAAAAGAAATCACTCACAGGCGGTTGAGAGAGAGAGGGTAAATTTACTCACCACCAAATCATTTTACTCGAACGACTACTTAATCATAGCGTGAATCGCTGAGGGAAAACAAAAAATAAATATTTAATTAAAATTTCGAACGTATTAAAGAATATTTAAATTTTTATAAAATAATAACAACAAAATTTAATCTTTCTACTTGATAATAGCATAAACATTTTAATGATAAAACTTTTATTTTATTAAGTTTGAGCCCTTTTAACATCATGATATGCTTTTGTTTTTGGTAATTGAGTGGGGGTACCTAAATTCGTAGTCTTTTTCTTCTCTTTGACTACAACATCCATCTCATAGATGATAAAAAAAAATAACAAATCTGATTTTCTCAATGATTTTCTATAAAAAAATTACTTGTATAATTTTGTTTTTCAGTGTGTTGTTGAAAGAAGTGTGCGTATTTTTTCTTTCTTTCAAATGTTCGTTTTTACTTTTTGTAAGCGGGGAGGAAACAGTAGTAGTGAAACAAGGGTAATATTTTTCCAAATAAGTTTCTAAAAATCTGTGATCGTCTTTAATGTGGGAGACATTTTGGCTCCATTCTGGAAGCGTTAATTAAAGGAATGCTTACACTGGCTGGTAATGATAATATCATTGTAGGTCATTCTAAGTAACTTGTGAATCTTCAATGCCATACTTTTGAGTTGTAAAATGAATCAGATTTCCTTTTTCTATATTGAATGGACAAATTTCCTTGCGAGATTTTTAATCGACCGCAGGCGAGTAAAACAATATATTTTAATCGCCCAGTTAAGTTTTTATTCGACTGAGTCGATCGGGCCAGTGAAATCTCAAAGACTATATACATATATGTGTGTGTGTGTGTGTGTGTGTGTGTGTGTGTGTGTGTGTGTGTTCTTTATATAAGTTTTCATGATTCGTATAATTGTTTTATTTTTTCTGAACTCAATTTATATAAGCATTGTCTTAAGGATTTTAATTTTCGAGTGCTTACGGATATATTTTTGCCATTATCAAGAATTATTTTTGTTTTACATATAAATGAACATGTGTCAGTTTTATGCATATAGAGTTTTGTGTACGTTAAGTACTGAACACAGTAAGCACATTGTTATAATGTTAATAAGGGATGTTATTAAATGTAGGACATGCAATGAGGAAGGAGGGCTTGAAGAACCTGATATTAACAGGCCAGATACAGGGAAAAAGCGACAGAGGAAAGCAACAGATAATATATTTGAAGGACCTAATCAGGCGGATGATGGAACGTGGGTTGCATGGCATAACAGGTGAAGGCGTGCTAAGAGCCACCAGGGATAGGGAGACGTTGAAAGCCATGATCGCCTACGTCCTGAAGGGACAGGGCACATAGAAGAAGAAGAAGAAGAAGAAGAAGAAGAAGAAGAATTCCGCCATTCGTTTTAATGTTCTTTTGCATGCGGATGATGCTATTATATATGTATTATCAACAAGAATATCACGGTTAGGTCCAGGAAGTCCTCAATGTTTAAATGAGATAAGATTGATCTGTTTTGTGAAAGGTGCGATGTCTATATTCCGTCAATCTTCTGGTGGTGTAGGTAATAAAATTGTTTACGGATTTGAATATTTGAGGAACACAGTTCTTCAAAAGACACATAAACTCGTAAACGGCACTAGTTCTCTGCCGTTTAGATTTTGCAAATAAATTATTATCAGTGCTATTAATGAGGCTGACAGTGTTGATTTTTTTATAACAGATAAATCTAATTTTCTTATTTGAATTGTTTTTCTGCAGTTTAAATTTTGCAGATGAATTATTATTATTGAACAAGAGATTCGTAGTTTAAATTTTTATGATACATAATTAATTAAATTTTCTTGTTGAAACAATAGTTTTATAAAAAGTTACTAAACTAAAAATATATATTCGAGATACGTTGATGGTATTTTCCTTTTAGCTAAGAACAAAAACGAAACTGATCATCTTAAAACCACTTTTGAAGAAATTTTTTTCTCAACTTTACATATGAGTTTAGCCAAAAAAAACATTTCTGGATGTTCTTGTAGGTTCTAGGAATATTATTTTCACAACTTCTGTATTTAAAATAACCCAAGTGCAAAGATTTTTGCCACCTTAATTTTATTAGTCAATGTCTCCTTCGATACAAAATTGGGGTAACTAAAACGTTCCTCACAAAAGCGTACGAGAATTCATCTTCCCAACTGTTTTTCTTCAACAAACTACAGAATTTGAAACAAACGCTTGTCAGTAACGGCTTTCCAAATTATTTATTCGATTACCACATCAAACTTTTGCTTCGTGGCTCAATCAACGGCTACCACAAAAAATTAGATAAAAACAACAATATTGCTATTTTTTTTTTTTTTTTTTTTTACAAAGATCAAATGCACAATAACTACAGACAGGACAAATCTTCACTTTGCAATATCATACAAAATTATGCAACACTGATAAATTTAAATAAGAAAATTAGATTAATTATCTTTTTTGTTTTAATCGTATCACCCCGAGCAAGGGGGTAATGCCACTGATGTGCAGGGGGCTACATAAATGTGAGAAGATTAATTAGAAGAGAGTGAAGAGGAAGACGAACCAGTTAGAAAGGAGCAATAGAAGGATGAGAATCCAGGTGTGATGACAGTTTCAAAGGTGGAGAGATAGGAAAAGCATAACGTAGTGGCGAAAGAACTAGAGTCAAGTGGTTAATAGATGAGTATTGACATTGCATTTAAATTCCTGGAGGTTGTAGCAGTCAGGAAAGCAAGAATATGGGAGCGAGTTCCACAGGTGGGGAGTGCGAGAGAAGAAGCTGCAGGAGTAGAATTGTCGTCTGCATTTGGCTAAGCTAACTGTGAATGGGTGGGACCCAGTTGCCAATCTGGTTGCACGAGTAAACACCTGTTGAGGAGGCACCAGTGACTTAAGTTCGTTCGAGCAGAAGCCATGAAAGTATTTATAGAACAGACAAAGGGAGGCCACATTTCGCCGGTGGGGAAGTTGTTGTAGTCGAGCCGCCAAGTCAGTACCTATCACATTACTGATTCCCCTTTGGAGCCTGTGCCTGACCATATATGGCAGCAGTATTCCATCTATTATAAAAAATTCAATACTGCCAGCCTCATTAACATAAATAATAATTTATCTGCAAAATTTAAACGGCAGAGAACCAGTGTCGTTTACGAATTTATATGTCTTTTGAAGAACTGAGTTCCTTAACTATTCAAATCAGTAAACAATTTCATTGTCTACACCACCATAAAAATGACAAGAAGTTTGACATTGCACCTTTCCCACAACATTTCCATACGGTCTCATTTAAACACACAACGAGGTATTCCAGGTCTGTCCGTGATATCCTCATTGATAATACATTCATAAAAACATAATCCCCATTCAAAAGAAGATTAAAACTAATAGAAGTATGACTAATAAAAAAGAGAAATTCTACACTTAATAATATTAGTTATGAACAAGATAACAATTTCCTTACCGTGTTCCGAACTTAACATACACAAGACTCTACACTTTACACATATTTCTTT
Organism: Ascarosepion bandense; assembly: GCA_037127315.1. Taxonomy (NCBI): domain Eukaryota; kingdom Metazoa; phylum Mollusca; class Cephalopoda; order Sepiida; family Sepiidae; genus Ascarosepion; species Ascarosepion bandense. Next base: position 1,314,786 of record JBBBDQ010000249.1, read on the forward strand.
AAAAATAAAACAAAAATAATTCTTGATAACGGCTAAAAGTATAGACGTAAGCACTCCAAAATACAAAATCTTAGGACAATTCTATATAATTTGAATTCCCAAAATAAACAAATATTATACGAACAAGTGAAAAATTATATAAAAAGCTAAATGATAACACCTTGTCTGTCATGTTTAATGAAACCTGTATAAAAATGAGATTGTTACCCAATTATAATATATATATATATATATATATATATATATATATATATGTATGTGTGTGTGTGTGTGTGTGTGTGTGTTATATCAAGGAATAAGCAGAAATTTAATGACATACTAAACACTAAGGACTAAACAACAAACGGTTTCGTTACATATCTCTTCAAGTTTTAATTTTCTGGGAAATGTATTCTTAAAAGTAAAAGAAAGTTCTGATGAGTTGGGAAAATATGATGAAAAAAGCTAGAGTCCAATTACATTCAAGCCCAAGAAGCATTCTCTCAGTTTGCAGAGCGCAGACTTGCGAGATTTGATGTACATGGACTCTAGAACTTTTAAATGATATATGGGGTGCGACTGTGATAAGGCTGGAAAGCAATCAGCACTCAATCCAGCACTCAATTCATTCCTTGCTTGTTATAGTATGTTTTGCTATAGAAGACCCGGATATATTTACTAGTTGACCACTATTTGTGGACGGATTGAAAATTCAGTGTGGGGGTAAATGCTGCTTCATTTGTGCCTTAAGTTCTAACAGTTTATCTAAACGAATAAGAAAACTAAGATTTCATATTGAGTTTCTTAAAGTGTGTCTAAGAAACCATGTTTGTCCCTCCCATATTGTATTTCGAATTAAGAACTCAAAATTACATTACAGCTTAAAAATTGAGAAATTTTTTATTGAGAATTCCATTAAAAAAATTTCAAAGAGAATTCTATTTCTCAATTGTAATTCTGAGAATTTATTGAGGAAGGGCATGTGAATATTCTCTTATTTTGATTGGATTCGTTTCTCCCGGCTAGTTGGCCATATTGACGAACTTAATGCTAAAACATTGTCTGGTGTTAGCCAGAAAAAAATAATTTTTTTGGTTCGTAACCGTTTTTGACGCAGTGATGAACATACTGCAGAAGGAATTGTGTTTAATTTTTCTACATATGAGCCTTCCCAGATGGAGACTCGTATACTTGCTCATGGTTTAAAATTTGTTGTTCCTTTCCCTATGCCAGATCGGGAAAAATATTTGCAGAGTTTGATTCATAGACTTAAGCCTCGCTCTGCCGAGTCGCTAAGTGACCTGAAGGCTGAACTTAATCGCCGTGTAATAAAGAGCTTGAAAAACAACTACAACTTCGTTATTACTAAACCTGATAAAGATTCCGGCGTTGTTGTTCTGGACTACTGTGACTACATATCTAAGATGGAGGTTATTCTTAGGGATCTATCTAAATTTATAAAATTAGGTCCAGTTCAGACCCATGATTGTACTGCTTCAATAGATGCCAAATTTCAAAGACAATTATTAAAATGGTTTAAGAATGGTTTACTATCTTCTGAAATTTCTGAAGTGATTAGAGCCAATGGGTCTATTCGTCTCCGCTTCTATGGGTTGCCTAAAATTCACAAACATAGTGTCCATTAGGACCCATCTTATCTATGATTTGGTCGGCCCAGCATAAGGTCGCTGGTGGACTCTCAACAGTGCTACAACCTGTTTTGTTGCATTTTAGTTCTTTTTGTTTTAAAAATTCTTTATCATTTGTGGAATATATACGCAGTTACCCCTCAAGTAATTGTTTTATGTGTTACTTTGACATCTGTTCCGTATTCACCTGTTTCCCTTTGTCTGAGACAATAGATCATAGTTGCGATATGTTATATCGTTCCTCTTTGTTTCCCTCGGATTTTTCTGAGGGTGTATTTATAGATCTAATGAAGTTCGCCACATTGTCAGTCAAATTCAGTTTCAATAATATTATTTACCGACAAATCGACGGGGTCGCAATGTGATCGCCTTTGGGTCCTTTGCTTGCTCACTTCTTTGTAGGTTTTAACTATGCCCTATTATTTTCACATATTAATCGTTCTCCAATGTATCATCGTTATGTCGATGACACTTTTTACCTATTCAATAATGAGGGTGAAGCCTAAATATTACTCACCATTTTAAATTCTGTCCATCCGTCCTTAAAATTTACTGTAGAAAAAGAATCTAATTGTTGTCTTCCCTTTTTGATGTTTTGGTCTATAAAGGTGAGAATGGCTTTTCAGAGCTTTATATATGTTGGGACACTTTTTGTCCACGTCAAAGAAAAATAAATGTAATTAGAACGTTGACTTTTCGAGCTCTTAAAATTTGCTAAAATTCCTTCTTCTGAGGTGAAATGGACTTCATTAAAATGACACTTTCTAAAAATAGATAAATCTCTAATACAAGTGACTTCCGGGACGTGTACATAGTAAACCTCAATATAAAAATCAAATCATTTTTCCATTAGTGCAGGTGTCTCACAGGGCTCTATTCTTGAAACTAGGTTGTTCCACATTTTCATTAACAACCTTGCTGATGATGTTAGCTTCCAAATCGTTATCAATGCTGATGACACAACTATTTACTCCTGTCTTAATAGTAAGTTTGATCGGTTGTATAAGGTCAAATTAAGAGCAGATCACAAAAGTGACATAAAATCTGTTACTGGGGTAAGGAATGGCTATTTAATTTAACGCCCCCAAAATCAATATGTTCTCTATTAACTATTATAGATCCTTTCTGCTTTCCATTAACATGGTTAATGCTAACCTCCAGGAAAGTGACTCGTTGTTTAATATAACCGTAAGTTCTATATTAACAGTTACTTTTATCGCTCTGCTAGCTTGTGGAACTCTCTTCACGTTTCTTGCTTTCCAGCTAAATTTGATATTCAACATTTTGAATCAATGTTAATCATTATTTCCTCACTTTGGTAATTGCTTGTGTCTTATTAGATTTTTTGCTTGACGTGAAATGATTTTCTTTTGCAAATTATGATTCAATATAGATGGCTATTTTAAATTGAATGTCCATGTTACATGTTCAGTATTAGCTAAATCTGTTCATGACAATTATTTATATGGCTTTTTTTCAAAGAAGAGAATTAATAATAATTCAGGTTTCTATCAGGAACATCGTTGAATCTTTTTTATTAAATAGTCCTTGTTCTGATTCGAACAGGCAAAACTTTTATGAGTGCTGGAAACTGTTCGAATTTGGGTTGAGAATGCTCCTTTTGGCTTCGCGCAGTTACCCATTCAAAAGGCGTGAAACCACTTATAACCTTCTGTCATATTAGAAGATATCCTCAAAAATAATTTTTAATAGACATGCTGCGATCATTTGCGAAAAAGAACCAATCTAACCAGCCATTCTCCGTTATTTACTATTTCTTATGAAACCGAGTAATATTTGTGTGACTTGAAAAAACGTGTAGATGAATGGGAAACGTAAATTAACAACCCTTTGTTTATAAATAAAAAAAAATTAAGAAAATGAGTTTTGCCTTGTTAAAAAAGACGAAATTATGAAGAATGCCAAAAATATAATTGCTGTATACATTAAAGAGGTTACAAACAGACAAGGTTGTACTAGAGTCAAATAACAGCAACACGTGCGTAAATGAATGAAGTGAGGTTTATTGTAAACAAAAACACTACGGCAAGACAGGGAATCTGGTGGTAGGCTACTAATTTCGGAAGCAATGGTAGTTGCTACTTTCCCTGCAAGGCAGTTGGAACACAAAATCGATTTATGTGAAAATTCTGAGCACTTAAGCTCAACCAAAATATCCTGTAAATCTAGCTTAAGGGTGAGTCGGGCTCTTCTTTTTCAATAAAAACGAGATTTTTACACTTCATCAAAGCTCTACTAGGGTTACTTCTCTGCTCGCCTCTGACGCAGTAAAGTAAATAAGAGTGCTTGGTCAGGACTGACGATCAGTCTGTAAGCAAGCCTTCTTGCCTAAGCAAGGGTATCAGCTACCTTCTCACCAAGGCAGGTGTGACACAAAGACGAACTATGTTGGAATTCCGAGCCCTTAAAAAATATCCCATAGACCCAGCTTAAGGCTGGTCGGGCTCATGCTTTTCCAACCCAAACCAGACTTTCGTTTGTGTCCCTCTCCGCTCGGACGCAGAGAGGTGAACAAGTGTGCTTCTTCAAGACAGACCACGTAATCCATATGCCAGCCTCATTGCCGAAGAGAGTCACATGTATCTCCTGTGCTCACGTATTTGGTTTCTAATATAATCAGTCTAGATATGTGATAGGGAATGTGGGACATTCCGTCAAAACACCTTCCCATGAATTTTCCCATTAAATTTTGCTCAATACCTTTTCTTTTGGGGTCAGGACATAACTGTTTCACTTTTTTCCTCTTGCAAGTACTTATACGTTTTACCAATAATAAAAACAAAACAAAGAATTACAGGAATGTAATATTTTCTACTTTGCTCATTGTCACTTTCTTTTAACGAGTCACCACAGATTCCTATTAAACCAGAAATTTCATTTTTTTTTATCATTTTATTCGGATGAAGGAAAAACTTGACGCAACTGAAATGTGGTTCTACAGAAGGATGCTGCGGATATCATGGACCGAGCATGTCAGCCATAATGAGATTTTGAAAAAGAGGGAAACGAAAAGGAAATTAATATTGAGCATCAGGAAGAGACAACTAAAGTTCCTGGGACATGCAATGATGAAGGAGAGCTTGGATAACTTGATATTAACAGACCAGATGGATGAAAAATAGACAGAGGAAAGCAGTGAATAACATATTTTAACAGCCTGAGCAGGTGGAAGACAGAACGTGGATTGCGTAGTGTTACAGGAGAAAGCGTGCTAAGAGCCACTAACAAGAGGAAGACGTGGAAAGCCATGATCGCCTACATCCTGAAAGGACATGACACATAGAAGAAAGATTATTTAATTTAAGCAAAACAATAAAGCCACTAAGACGCAATATGTAACTTATTGTGAACGTGTGGGAAAAAATATAATGTTGAGAGAACAATAAAAGAACAGGTTTCAAGGAGACAATACAACGACTGAGATTTCATTTAAATTACTGAAGATCAAATTCTACTGGAATGCAACAAGCAGGACAACAGTTCAGCAAGCGTGAAGTGCGAGAGAAAAAATGTATTAACATCAAAATTACGGTTGCAAATAGAAATTTAAACTGTAAAAGGATGAGACCTAACTGCTAATCTAGTACTTTGGTTAAAATCATGATGTTGAGATACAAAAGAGCAAAGCTCATCATAAAATTAAAATTTATATAAAAAGAAAGTTACTTTACGGCAGTGAAGAAAGTGACTGTAACATAGATGCCTGATCAGGGCCTATATCATTCTGCAAGCCAGAAATATATGCAGTGTCTCGGAAGAAGGCTATGATATCACATGCGCTATAATACATTTTCTCGACCTCAGACTGCTCTGTCCAGACATCTGCCTTGTTCCGGACGTTTAAAGAAATAACAATGAAGGTAATGTTCTATTATTTTGAAAAAGTTCCTTATTTTAATACGGGAATAACAGTATAACAGCTCACACAACAAAACATGGACATTTCTTACTACAAAAAAATACCATTAAAAATAGCGAATTATTTAAAGACACGTGCTTCTTCTTATTGTTCGATAATTCTCCATATTAGGTGAAATATTTTCGGTGACAGAAGGAAAATATCATCGAGGCGGTTATCATCCAAGTTGGTTCTTAAACGACTTTTAATATATTTCTTTTTCGAAAAAGTTTGTTCTCATCCATATATTCTTCTAAATAATGATACTATCATTTTCGCATTTTTAATAAGCTTTATAATAGGTGAGCATCGGACCGGATGTGGCCCGAGGCCCGGTTGTGGCCCGAGGCCCGGTTGTTGCCAACCCTTCGTTTAGAGCTTTTCCATGAATCCATCAATGATAATTTTTTTGAGGTTGAATAAAATTTCACTAATTATTTTTTATCTTTATAAGCATTTTTTTTAAATTTTACGAAAATGATACTACAATTGGAAAATGAATGATATGTAGTATATTTATTAACCAAAACTAGTATGTGATAGCCATACAAACAAAATTGGACGATTGATTAATGTAAACAATACGTGGTACCAATATGCGAGGGCCGCATGGTGAATGTGCTGTTGTATGAGAATGACTTTTTTTAGAAATTTTTTTCCAATATCAGGATGCGTCTTCGACTCCGCAACGTCTTGTAACCCAGAAAATACGTTATGTTTAAGACGCGATTAGGTGTTTTCGCATTTCACTTAAAGATTAATTTCTCTGCTTGTCTTTCTGGAAAACGTTCGAGATGCTTATCAGAATTGGTTAATTGTCGTAATTCACTCGATGATTATGAGTTCAATCCTTTAGCTTGCCGTGTCCATTAAAAGTTAGGTAAATAAATAAAAATTATCATGTCGGAAATAATTATAATAAAATAGTTATAGAAATACAATTATTATTATTTCACTCTTTCTTAAGCAAATGTGAATAGACCTCACTTTTTCCTTCTTCATACACAAAACCGTTATCTTCTCACTACCTGAGAAAAACTGAACATGAACGAGCCACCAGCACGTACATCAACCAAATTTTCAGCTAGTTCTTTTTTTCAGGCCATAATAGTAGCACTTATCTTTTAGCATTCAACAAAAATCCAAGAAAAGAAATCCCCAGACATTTCTTGTGTTTTACAAATAAATTATCTAGACACTTTTATAAAAAAAAATAACTCAAGAGAAAGTCTGTATACAGTTTATGTATTCATTATTTTATCAATCTCTTGTATTTCAATTCATATTTTATTTAAATCTGAGTGCAAACTCACAGCATTACTCAGTAATACTTTTTATCGTGCCTCCTACACCACATAGCAAACAGATAAATAAAACCCGTTTTGTTGCTTCTGCGCCCTGCTGTTTTTTATTTAACGAGTATTTTTGTATGCATGAATGTAAGTTATAATTATTTATAATTATAACTCCTTAACAACCTGAAGTAGTGTATGTAATATATTCTGTTTCAAGTACACTGACATCAAATGAACAAAATGAAAGAAGAAGCGTACACGATAATAAAAATTATGCTCAAAGTTCAATGAGTCTTACTGAACATCACAATATATATATATATATATATATATATATATATATATAATACCGGAGATTGCAAATATCGAAAATTTGAAAATACCAAAATGAGTGCATCATTTCAAATAAAACAATAACTGTTTTCATAGACATGAACTAAAGTAGTTACCTCCACTCATTTTAGACAAGTACATTTTAAATTGAATTTTAAAAATAAAAAAAATTGTCTTGAAACTTTTATTTTAGTTTTAATTGAAAGCTAAATGATTATGTTTACTATTTCTTTCCAGTTAGCAAAATACTCTGGTATATTTCGAAGAGAAATTATATTGATTGGAATCTACAATTTTTCAATTAGTTTTTGTTAATCTTTCAATTTTTGAGCGATCGACACATTTGTAAACAAAAATTAATTCTTAGATTTAAAAATCTTGCAAAAATAGTTTTCGAAAATTAGCAAAGGTAATGTTAATTTAATCAGATCTACACATATATTACTTATTTATGGCATTAAATTTAGATTGTGGCCACCAATGACGAATCCTGGCAGGACTTATAGATCACACATAATTGCCTTACTCTATAGATTAAATGGATCTCAGGAGATGTAACATCCTGGTTTTATACTCCTTTCTATCTTTGTATATATGCTGATTTCATTTTCCATTTTCTATGCACTAAAGATTTTAGCTGTTGCTGTCGTTTGATGCTTTATGGTTACGTATGCTATCTTGTTATTTCGTAAAGTTCATTGTTTGTGATTTTAGTAGAAAAATCTTAATGGTTTGATTAACCCTAGAACATTAACCATCAAAACACTACTAACTATAACATACACGATTTTGAAAATATCAACAAAAAATATTAGATATAAATTTATTTGAAACATGTTACATTCATTCACTTCAAACTTTGTACTTTTAGATAACATTAATAGGAGCCGAAAAACATTATTTAGGTAAGAAAATCAGGTAGTGAAAGTTGTAATCTCAAACAGGAAAATTCAAGCTGGTTACTAAATACCCATGGTTAGCGTTCTAGGGTTAAAGGTATTTTTTGTTAAGACTTAAATGAATTATTCACATGAAACCATTTTTATCATATTAAAGTTACCTAGAAATTGCTTTCTACTTATATGCTAATTTGCTTAGTCGTAAAATACCACTTGCATTAAAGCATATCTTATGAAAATAATAGAGAGGAAGTGCGATAATTTTTTACACACGACGGTAAATTTACAGTCTTTAGCAATACATGCAGAAAATCTTTTTGAACATGCTGTTAATTAAATCTAAGACGACGTATTTTTTTAGAATTAGATCAAAAGAGGAAAGTTATTTATTTGCTGTGTTTTAGGCTAATACTTCCAACATATTGCCTTACAAGCGCACAACCTTTGAAATGTATGTAATGATTTTAATAAGATTGCTGGGATTTAATTAACATGAATGACTGATTCTTGGCCTGGATAGGCTGTCAGACATGAGATATTCAATTCAAACACTTGATCATAGATGTTCAGAATAGCATCATATATTTTAAAAATATTTTATTTTTTTCTTCACCTTAAACAATCTAGTATCAAGGTGCCCAAAAGTTTATATATCTAAATCACACAATATAACCAAGTTTTAAATTTCCTAAAATTATATATATATATATATATATATATGTGTGTGTGTGTGTGTGTGTGTGTGTGTGTGTGTGTGTGTGTGTGTGTGTGTTTCATATAAATATATATATGTGTGTATATATATGTATATATATATATATATATATAATTAGTTTTTGATCATAATTGAATTAGACTAGTACTCAGTCGTATTAAAATGTTCTCAATGCATTTATATTGTAGAGCTTTTGAATAATTTTTCATTTGGTAATTCGTTACTGCCTTAAGCTATGTTTCAAACTTTCGGTATCTTTACACGATTTATATAATTTCAAATGTACAACAGGGATTTATATCAACGCGCAACTGGAATTTTTAGCAACAGAAAATTTTAAAAATTAGGGAAAAGTTACGTAAGAATCTTAAAACACTTTCCTCTAAGTTTGTATCGTCCTAATACGTATCTATAGGTGGTTGACTTATATATATGCAGGATGGATTCAGGTGGAAAAAACATCCTGGATCGACATAGTGACCCAATCTTCTTAGCAGTAGACTTTGCTATGGAATCAATATAGTGGTTCCATTTGAGGTCTGAGGACAGGGTAAGTCTGAGGAGGCGTAGTGTATTCTCAGGGAGAATCACTTGGTCCATGCTTATGGGAGGCAGGAGAGGTTGCCTGTAATGGTTGACAGACAACAGATTGGTCTGAGATGAATTGAAGTTGACAAGCCACTTCTTGCCCCAGTTCACCACAGAGTGTAGATCCCGCTCAAGGTCAGCAGCGAGATTATGTCTGTCCGCCACGACAGGTTTTTTTACTGGAGCGGGAGTATATTGTAGTGTCATCTGCGTAGATGCCTACTTGGGACTTGATCTCATCTGGGAGGTCGTTGATGAAAATAAGGAAAGAGCATCGGGCCCAGGATAGAGTCCTGTGGGACACCAGCATTCGTGCTGTAGGACGAAGAGTCACGCCCATTCAGAACGACCTTCATTTTGCGGTTATTTAAGAAAGATTGGATTAGGTCAAGCAGGCGACCGGTAATACAATAACCGCGTAGTTTGCATAGGAGGCCAGAGTGCCAAACCCTGTCGAAAGCCTTAGTGTCCCTCTGTATCAAGTACCTCTGCTTTGCCAAAAACCCATCTATTTTACAGTCAGTTAAGTGGGTATTTACTTTTGTTCCTACAGTTACATTCTTTATTAGATGCACGATTTTTTTTTACTCTTCTGGCGTTAGGTTTTGTTCGTAATTTTCTAAATTGCTAGTACAGTTATAACTTAATTCCTACGGAAAATTCATATTGAGCTGATTTGGGAAGTGTTTATTAATTAATTAAAAATATTTGCACTATTTTGGATTTTAATTCTAATTTAAATGGTGGGTCGAACTAAATAATCTTTCGATTTATAGTATTATTTTCGTTTGTATTCTAATTTGTTACTGTGGCCAGATTCGTTTAAGACCCTTTAATAATTTTTATTTTTCATCAAAGATTTTTTGTGGGAAGAAATGTTTGATAGGCTGGGTTCTATTTACTTGTGGATGTGTTTGTTCATACTGGTCGGGTGGTTAGATTTAGTGTTTACGTAATTTAATGTTGTGTTTGTTTTCATACATGGGACGACACAGCCAAATTGTAGATTAGAATCCACATCTAAATAGTGGACAACTTTCGTGCATGCTTGTGTGATTTTTAAGTTTTTTATCAACTTCCCAGTATCGTATTATCAGTTGATTTTAATTTGTGAGAAAAAGAGGTCATTAATGCCGAGATAAACTTGAAAAAAGCATACTATACAGCTTGAATTTCAGTGTCCGATGTCAGTCTAAGGGCAATACAAATGATTTGGAAAGAGTTGGATGAATCTAACTGAGATTACGAACGTGTTAGGCGTGGACACTGGATATGGCGACGTTATGCTGCCATTTATCTTCCCACAAAATCTCAGACTCAACATGCAAGTGCCCTAAGGAGAAAGTACTGGCTCCAGAGTGTGATTTCTTGAAGACACTGTGTCTAGTAATAGGTGCCTGCACCATGTCACAAACGCAAGAGATCCCATTCATGGCTTTTAGACTGTTTCTGCGGCTACATGACTCCTTATATCTGGCCACCTAACTCCCAGATTGCAACACACTGAATATTATGTTCGGGGCGCAGTTGGGTTGAGTACAACAAAACTACATGTAACACCAGACATAATCTGAAAGCAAAGGTATATGGCAGCATTCACCAACTTAAACAAGGAGACAATCTACAGGGGTTGTCTGGAGGCTGTGGTTGAAGCCAATAGGGATTTTATTGAACAGAATATACCCTTAATATTTCAAGATACTTTTGCCTAATATTGACATATTTTTAAAAATGCAATCTCAATGTTATTTTCATTTTTGTTTAATTTAAACGACAATTTATCCATCCCACTCTCTCTCTCTCTCTCTCTCACACACACACAATCTTCCTCTCTCTCTCTCATTCACAATATTCCTCTCTCTCTCTGGCTCTCACAATCTTCCTCGCTCTCAATTCCTCTCTCTCTCTCTCTCTATATATATATATATATATATATATATATGTAAACATGTTACGGAAATTAACGAAATTTAACGATTTAACGAAACTTGGTTATAAGCAACCGACAATTTGTAATGAATTATTTGGGACATTATTTTTACCGATGCTCGTATTTAAGTAGATATTCTGTTTTTAATTAAACAGTATTTTATATTTATATCTACCGGCCTGATTATTTCACGATAAATTTTTATGACGAAAATGCGTGCTACGCAGCAGGATTCGAACCTGCGACCCCTATTACATAGGGGAAGCCTACCATTTGATCTGGTACCGTCTTGACCACTCGACAATGTATAGCCTCTTGATCAGACGAGGTTTTTATCATGCTTATATAACACAATTTTCGATCCATCGTAAACAAACCATATCTGCTCTGTAGTGTATCGTAATGTCAAACAAATGTAAACATGTTACGGAAATTAACGAAATTTAATGAAACTTGGTTATAAGCAACCGACAATTTGTAATGAATTATTTTGGACATTATTTTGACCGATACTCGTATTTAAGTAGATATTCTGTTTTTAATTAAACAGTATTTTATATTTATATCTACCGGCCTGATTATTTCACGATAAGTTTTTATGACGAAAATGTGTGCTACCCAGCAGGATTCGAACCTGCGACCCCTATTACATAGGGGAAGCATACCATTTGATCTGGTACCGTCTTGACCACTCGACCATGAAAAACCGTAACGTCAGCGTTCTTAAAATAACGCTAAAATCAATTATTACAAATCGCTTGAATACACCACCCGATAGAAACAGAGTAAATATTTACGGTCTCACACCCTGATTGAGCACTGGTAGATATTGAAAAACAGTAGCTACTCTAGCATGTATGCATTGAATTAATTATAACACTATACTGGCTGGCGTATGTTTACATGTTATATCAATTGGCAGATGTCAATTCTGTCGGGTTTCAAGGTTTGCTAAAAGCAATCGGATGTCTAACCGTAATGATGAGCTGTAATACAGCGAAACAGATCTCTGCGGATGACTATATATATATATATATATATATATATTAGTCATCCTCATACAAGCCTGTTTCGCTGTATCACAGCTCATCATTGTGACTAGACACATCCACTTGCTTCTGGTAGGAATCAAAACTCAACTGGTATCAGTCGGAGTCGCTACCCCCTAATCCATAGACGGATGAAATCAGAGAAGGGAAATTTTACCGTGTTGTATATAAGCAGTGTATAAAAACGCCAGTCACCGAAAGAACTCTATTGATTCCTGAAGAGTAATGCTTATATCGCAGAAGTGGAAACTGTTTTTAAAAACTTATCCTCTGGAGAGCTCAATCGTAATGAGAGCATAATATATTAGTCATCCATATACAAGCCTGGTTCGCTGCATCACAGTTCATCAGAGTAGCTA
>JBBBDQ010000249.1:1330000-1355000 GCA_037127315.1 Ascarosepion bandense
ACGAGATACTAGATTAGCAACTAGATCCCACCCTTTTACAGTGAAACCGATAAAATGCAACCGCAACTTCTACTCCAACAGTTTCTTTCCTCGCACTTCCCGACTGTGGAATTCCCTTCCACACGATTGCTTCCACGACGGATACAATCTCCAGGAGTTTAAATGTAAGGTCAATAGACACCTCCTAACACACTAACCTGCTCCCATTCCTCCTGACATTCCCTATGTGTAACCACTCCTTCTCTTTACCTTCCCCTATGTAGCCCCATGCGCAATAGTGGCAGTGGAATGCCTTGCTTGGGGTGAGATGATTAAAAAAAATTTTTTAAATGTTATTAATATTAGAATTCTTAAAAGATATTTCATTGTTAATCAAACACGGGTAATTGGTTTTCTTCCAAAGTAAACTTATTTTTACTCTTAAACCTTTTATTTGTATTTAAACTTTTACTGTTACAATTTTGTTTTATAATCAGATCGCCTCAAGCACTGTTTGCAGGGGCTTATGTAGGAGGAAATTATGAAAAATAGGGACAGGTTATAAGGGGTATCAGGAATTTGTTTTAAACATGTTATCCACCGAAAACTACACACAAATTTTAGAACTCGTATACCAGGTACGAACTTTCATATCGCGTGAAAACTAGAAAATATTACATGATTCCCTTGATCAGAAAAGAATTCTTGTTCCTAAATTCCCGGAAGAATACACATGAAGATGTTTATATTTTTATAAGAAAGATAAAACATGTGTGATAATCAAGGGAAGTAAGACATTTACACGAATAAGCGTGTTATTTCCCTATCAAAGTTTGTGTTATTGACTTATTGATTTTATCGACAGATGGATGGTTTTCCTAAGTAAGAAATAAAATCGCACCGACCATGTATCATTATGTCCAACATTCATGTAAATTACTTTTATATCTCCCTCTTCATTTTAAGGTGACAAAACAGAAGGTAAAAGACGAACAAGGTAAAAAATATAAAGTTTCTGCGAATGAGAAAGTTTACTTCATAAATGAGTCACCGTAGTCTTGCAGTTATACTTTAAGGAAGGAAAGAATATAGCTATATCTATAGATGAAAAAAGAAAAAAAAATCAATATTATAGATATTGTAGATGAAAATGAAGAAAAATCTAATGACAAAATTTAAGAAAAATAATAATAGACATCTATTCATCTCTCAATTTTTCTCTCACTTACACTCTCTTTCGACCTATCTCTCTTTCTCTCTCTCTCTCTATATATATATATATATATATATATATATGTATATGGTTATGTCTTGAAGGCTGTCACAATGCGTTGAGTAAAATGAAGAATGTAAAGAAGTTTTTGGGTATTACCTATTTATTAAACCTATTTCAAACCAACGGTCAAGGCACACTTAGATAAACCAGACATATAAGCAGACTGATATCATCAGACCAAAAAGGCCCCAACTATAAATCAAACATATATACCATAAACACACACACACACACACACACATATACATGGACTCAGTAAAATTAACGACAGCAACAGCAGCAGCAGACATCCAGCCAGGAATGAGGAATGACTATTCTTTGAAAGGCCAAGAACACACTCGGACAGTACGCACGCTTCTCTGCCATTCTGAAGATGAGATTTTGATATCGAAATATTAATGTTTAATACATAGGTAATACCCCAAAAGTTCTTTATTTTCCTTTATTTTACTCAACGCATTGTGACAACCTTCAAGACATAACTATATACCTATTTTACACAATGCTTCAAACAAATTACTAAACTTTACTATATATATATAAATTAAAAAAGGATTTTGGAATTTACCTTCATGCTTTTTTCCCTTGGATTGAAGTATCTGAATTAAAAAATATATATATATATATATATATATATATATATATATATCAACTTAAAATATTAAGTGTTATATTTATATAGAGAGCTCAGTGGATGTTATCCAGAGCAATATGATATTTATAAAGGAAGACACAACACATCGTTTAAATTGTTTATAAATTATAATTCATTTCAATGAGCTTAAGTAGCTCATTTCATCAAACCGCACAATATTCATTCAATTTGGTACAAAAATATATGCCGGAATAAGAATTTTCTTTAACTGAAGAGAAAGTTAAAAAAAGAAGAAGGACAAACGAGAAAAAATAAAAGAGAGTCAGGAGAGAGGCGTTGACATCAGATCAGTTGGGGGTATTCAGACAGGTCGTGAAGGTGCTGACCGCTAAGTCATAAACCGTTTATTTCTAATTCTATGGATAAGTGTGCAAGCATAACCCCATAAATTAACACACCCATGTACATTAACTTATATCCATATACATGCGCGCACACCCACATATACATACAAATGTGACTGTGTTTATGCTTATACATACTTACCGACCTACACTTTTTCATGTCTACATACGGATCTTGCGTTCTTATAGTCACATATAAACATTTCATAAAAACGGGATTTCCGCGCGTATAAATAGTACTATATATATATATATATGCTAGTAATTCTCACACATATTCCCAAAATACACATCTATTTTCATGCTAACATACATTTTCTCATCCATACGTATATATACTCATAAATGTGTTCTTCATACATACATTCATCTATTTATATCCACATACAATTATTGTGTTCATACACTCGCAATTTCATGATCTACCCATACATTTATACACATCCATATATAATAAGTACACAAGTAACTTTTTATATATCCCTATAAATAAAGACAATGTACGCCTGTGTGCACTTATCCATCTACATTTAACTCCCAATCGAGAGAGTTTAAATTTATTAAAGACAATTTGTTGCCTAAATACACCTATATATATATATATATATATATATATATATATATATATATATATGCTTATATAATTAGTAATAAAGTGCGATCAAGTATCAACACTGTGTAGGGATTTCCAGCTTCCGCAAAAAGGCTTCAGTATGATTGCTACTATTCAATATTAATTCATTTGCACAAGCTCTATCTCTCTCAACATATATATATATATATATATATATATATATATATATATATATATATACACTGTGTCGTGGCAACAGATAATTTTCTAGACATATACTATAAAATATAACTGACAATGTATGTTTATTATATATAATCATGAGCCGTTTTAAACATCGTATTTTGGCCTCAATTTCAGGTGATTATATAGACAAAATTTAATTTAACATCTCTGTAACCTCTCTGAAGATGACTCATGTGAGCCGAAAGCTTAGAATCAGCGTAATAAAAATGTCAATTGTTAGACAATTTTTGTCTATATTTTCACCTGAAATTAAAGACAAAACACAATGTTTAGAACGGCTCATGATCAAACATAGACATTAATTTTCTGTTATATTTAACAGTGTATATATATATATATATATATATATATATATATATATATACGGGAAAAAATGCAACCGACATATGCAACACTCATGCAAACATATTTAGAAGAAAGCCTATAAAAACAAACAAGACAGAAAAATGGGGAATATATAAAAACAGAATTCAGCAAATCATGGAAGAAATATCTAGAAGATTGTTTTATTTTTTGAAGATCAATGCGGAAACATATATAGACTACACAATTTACTAGAAAACTTGCAGCCCAAAATTGAGTTAACGCTAAAATATAGTTATAATGAATTGCCATTCCTAGACATACCCCCCCAAAAAATACAATTACACCATTACAAACATTTATCATAAAGAGACAGACACCCAACAATACCTCCATTTTAAGAATCACTGATCTAAATGTTGTCTAACATCCATCCCTTACTCCCTAGCAGGAAGAATTTGCAAAATTTGTAAAATACGTTTAGAGGTACTACAAAAATCACTACATATAAGAATATATCTCTCTCCACTAATAAACAAGTATTTCCTACTGGCAGAAGAAATACCATTAGACTAGGTACCTCCAAAAAATCACTGCTCATTTCCGATACCTCAATTTAAATTTATTTTTTTCAAAATAAAAATGTTTTCTTGAAGATTTAATTATAGTTTTAATTGAAAGCCAAGAGCTTAAATTTACTAATTACAGTAGGCAAAATACTCTGATTTAGTTCAAACCGAAATTATGTTGATCAGAATCAAAAATTTAACTGCTGAAAAATTTATTATTGATTGATCGACACATTACGTAAACAGTAGCCATATTTCTGTTTTAAAAATTTGGAAAAAATATATAACTCCTTGGCACGTTATTTAAATCATTTTTTAAAATTGAAAATTACCTTTATTTGATTTCAAACAAGTAATAATTGCTTATTGCCTGAAAATTAACAATAAAAACTTTCTTTTAACTACGATAGCCCTCTTTATCTGCATTATCTTAGGTGATAATTGATGTGTTGACAGGCGGAAATGTCAGGCACGCATGTATGGCGTCCGAATGTGATAAAAAATTCTTGTAGCTTAAAATGTGACATTTGGAAATTTAATTTTATTTTGTTGTTTTTTGAATAAATAGTAAAATTAAAATTTTTAACAAAATATTTTCAGCAATTATATAATATTTTATAGAATCTTAGCTTAGATTTATAGCCAGACTATGCTTTCTGAATAAATAAAAATATACTTTGTGAATAAATAAAAATTTATGGTCAGTTAGGTACTTTGCAAACCTTATATAAAAAGTTATCATACATGATAAGTCTTCATATTTAATAAAAACAAACTTTTATCGTGAAAACTTTTTTTTGAAGTTCAATTATGAGATTTTTTTAAAGTTCAATTGAGAATTTTTTTTTACATTTTCTTGTGCTATACATAATTTTTTAAAGAATTAAATTAGTTAATGCCCCTACAGTCACAATTAAAAAAATGAGAAATTAAAAAAATACTTACTGTATAAATGTTTATGGAATGACTTGCAAAACAGGCGGTTGAATTTTATAAACGTCTTGAAGAGACTAGAATCAGAATCGAAGTGTGGTTTGTCTCGTTTCCGATGTAAGGGCAATTAATCCAAACACTTGTTAACTTCTAAAAGCAATACGACCCCTACGGAAACTTGTTATGACCCCTATGGAACACCGTACCTAATAAAAATTACCATATTTACACAATTTTTTTAAAAAAATATTTTAAAAATGAAATGGGTGAACGATTTTTATTAAACTTTTCAGTTTTTGATAGGCAATATAATCATCAATTCTTAACTAAAATGATATTAAACAACGTTTCCATTAAAGGTTTTTAAAATATTAGTAACAATTTTATGAATTTTTATAGTAAAAAATAAAAAAATAAAATTAATTATTTCAAAATTTTATTAGTAAACGAAAAAATCTTTTTCTTCAGACTATAATGTCCTTAATAATTATTATTTATTAAAGCAATTAAAAGTTTATCAAATTAAATTATATAAGAGTTTTATTGCATTTTTCAATCTTACGATTCAGAGCAGATTTTCGGTCAGGTTGACCATTTTAAAATAAAAAAAACATAGACGATTTATATGCCCCAATGTGTCTTGCGTTGAACTAATAAAAAAGTTTTTACAGCTAATTAAATTTTATTAAAATTTCATGGATTTATGTAGTGGGGTTAACAGACTTAAAAAATATTTTTACCAAGATATTTAAAAAATAATAATTTAAAAAATAATTCCATTCATTTAAGAATGAGTACAGAAAGTTTCATTCAAATCTGACAATTATTTGATTTTTGCGAGAATTTCCAATTTAATATGTTTGTCACCGGGAAAAAAGTGGGTTGTGTCATCATTCGAACTCGGCTCCCCGATTTCTCGTTCCGAGCCGATATCCAATGCACCACAACGCACATCCTCAAGAGGGTCACAAAATGCAAAAGAAAAAAGTATGTTGGGTATGCAACACAATAATAGAAAGAAACCACTTGAAGTTCGAAAATACATCTACATCCGAAAGAAAAACAGATCTGATCTACAACTCTAAAAACGTAATTCATGTTCAAAATTGCAATGATGAACAAAAATATGGGGGCACACAAGGCCTGAATAAAAGCGTAGCCCTGCACAGAAGTAAAATTAACCTAGCTAATAACAGGAAATTGTATGTTTTTCCAACATTTACATGAATGAAGTGGAGCTAAATTCAGAGTAATGCCTATCTATCAAAATGCAGATTATGACACACACATGCTGCCGGAAGAAATATTCATAAAAATTACAATTTTTCCCTCAATGAAACAAAATGAGCAACCTAAGAAACACACACAGACACACGAAATTCAAACTCGATAAAACCAAACACAGACAATAAAATCGAATAATATCTCTAAAACAATAAAATGAACTAGATGACCACAGTGTAGAATTGAAAATCGCTGAAAAGAATTTTGAAGTCTAAAGTCGAAATCAAATTTCTCAAATTAGTGAAAAAAAATTATAGCCAACGAAAGTGATGAGAGAAATTTAACGTGCGATTGTGAAAAAATTAAAAAAAAAACAAGCATGCACGCATATGAAATTTCTGAACTCATCACCACTTGATTTATTTATTTATATGCAATAACTTGGCCATCAGAAAAGCAAACGGTCACGATATGTGAAGTCACAAGTTCATTCGCCTGAAGAGAGTCAACTTTAGACTCAAAACTCATGTAGCGACATAAAATACCACTGAGGTCACTTAATACATAATACAAACAGGAAGTAATATTAATAATAATAGCAATAAAAACTTTACACTTCAAACAAAAGTTTAACGGTTTCTCGCACATTCTTCAGGTATAACATCCGCGCATCGTTCATTTAGTAATGAATTAGAATATTCTAACTACTGGCGTATGGTTACATGGTATATCGCCCACTAAAAGTCTGCTTCCTTCTACCTATATAGAAATATTCATAAAAATTACAATTTTTCCCTCAATGAAACAAAATGAGCAACCTAAGAAACACACACAGACACACGAAATTCAAACTCGATAAAACCAAACACAGACAATAAAATCGAACAATATATATATATATATATATATATATATATATATCTTGAAATTAGTGTCTAAGATGGTGAATGATTTAGAGAATCTAGGTCTGGTTTACGAAAAAAATTGATGGTTGCAATCGCTTTGTGCACAAAGGCGTTGAGCATTTTAAGTTGAAAAGAGTTGTTAGGAAAAGTGATGTAGACACACTTTCAAAAATATATTGAATGTGTGCTTGTATGTAACACCTGCGCGAAGGTTGTGCTATCCTATACCAGAATTAAAGTCATCGAAGATTCGATGACAATCGGATGTTTAATATATGAATGATATTCCTAACAGGCCTGCAGGGTATTTATGCCGGTTTTGTCATAAAGTTTACGTGTTTTACGCCGGGCTGAAGAGGCAAATGAGAGTGCACGAGATGAAAGTCACACTCAAGTTAACAAATATCTTTGCTCTGCCAGTTAGGTAAAAAAGAATGCAGTATCGGTGCTAGATTGAAAAATCACCTGTAGTTTCCGTGGCCACGCAGTTCAAAGCTGAAGGAATAACCGTCTTCTGTGAAGACTTGACACTTATTATTTTTTTAATCGTATCACCCCGAGCAAGGCGATAACGCCACTGATGTGCAGGGGTCTACATGAGAGGAAAATGATTAGATAGAATAGTGTGAAGAGCAAGTGAAGGACGGGAATAAAGGTGTGATGACAGTTGCAAAGGTGGAGAGAAAGGAAAAGATATACAGGGTCTTGAGGAAAGAACTAGAGTCAAGTGGTTAAGAGATGAGTGTTGACATTGTATTTAAATTCCTGGAGGTTGCAATCCTCAGAAAAGCAAAAATTTGGAAACGAGTTCCACAAGCGGGAAGTGCCAGAAAAGAAGCTGCAAGAGTAGAATTGCCGTCTGCATTTGGTTGATTCTAACTGTGAATGGATGAGACACAGTTGCCAGTCTGCTTGCACGAGTAACACCTGTTGCAGAGGCCCCAGTGACTTCAGTTTGTTGGAGCAGCAGCCATGAAAGTGTTTATATAACAGACAAAGGGAAGCCACATCCAGTCGGTGGGGAAGTCGAGCCGCCAAGTCGGTACCGATCACATTTGGAGCCGGTCAAGAACACTGATTCTACTTTAGAGCTAGTCAAGAACACTGAGATTGACAGCAAAGGCGCCTGAACATATATGGCAGCAGTACTCTATGCACGGACGAATGGTTGATTTGTATATATGCAGGATGGATTCAGGCGAGAAAAACATACTGGCCCGAAACAGTGACTCAACCTTCTTAGCAGTATATGCATATAATTTTGCTTAATGACAAAGTAAAATTTATTGTTAATTAATTGTATTTATTTTTCATGTTTCATGTTATTTATTAGTTCCCGCTATATATTCTTATGCAAAACTCTCCATTGTTAGCACTTTCTAATTTTATATGCATTTACAAATGTGATGTTACTTTTTGGACAATATCGGCTTTATATCGTCTTATTTGAAGACCGATGTTGTTTTTTTCTTTAATTAATAGATTATAGTAAATATATCAACTCTTAATTTTAAATAATTAGTTCTTTTTATAATGCTTCTCGATTTTTACATAATATTTTATACAGCATCTCACTGTATACTTTTAAATGTATCTTCAATTATAGGTTCTTCTAATGAAATTATTCTTTCTTTTTGTCTTTGCAGATATACAATGCGGTGTTAATTATAAGTTGATTACATGTGGCCATTTATTGTTTCTTGGCTGGTATCGCGAATGATACAAGCGAAATGTAGAAGATGTTGGAAAGAATTTGTTGTACCTAGTTTTCTACTGATCTCCTAAATCACAGAATTATTTATATAATTCTTTTTTTTTTATGAGAAATAGTTATTATCCTGGTTCGATTTCCCGGTCCACATTTTGGGAGACGTTTAAAGTTAGAGAGTAATCAACTTAAGTATTTTTAAACTGGCTTAAAGTTTTCTCTCGGAATGTAATTTCTTATATGTAAAAATAAAATCTAGAAATATGCGTAACTTTTATAAGAACAATATTACCAGAGAATAACTTAATGAAACCTTTAATAAAGAAAGTTACCAGCAAAAGAGCTAACGCTACATAAGAAAAATAATTTTAAAACTTTTCAAAGATTTATCGAACAGTGTACCAAGAGCGGGACATTAGAGCTTCTGAAGATGGTGGAACAAACTCTTAACTGTTGTTGTTCTCATACACCAAATATTTGTACTTGAAAGTATAAAAAATGCGTTAAAATAATTAGATTTGAGTATTGCATGAACAAAAGGTTGATATGCCGCTAAACAAAATACACCAACCAAAAATCATCAACATCGTTGATCTAATTAGGCTGTAAGTTTGGTTAGTTTCTGAGCATTTGAACAATTCCGTTCACATGTCTGGATTGAAAAACGGAAAGATATTCATTCATACGTATCGAGACTTGGGCGAATAGAAACGGCTGAGGCACTCCCACTGAAGTTCAAACTACAGTTTATGTCTTCTAAATTGACGGATACACTTGTATACGTACATGTGGCAATTGATTTTATCCGCAGAACCCTCCAACCAGATCATTGACTTCAATCTAAGAAACTCAGCGAACAGAGATACATTCTCATTAAATCAGTGAGTGCATACTTAGCTATAGAGCTAAGCATGAATTCGATGCTCGTCTCATCAAACTTTTCACCAGAAACATCTCATAAAGGAACCAGTTTAGAGGCAGATGACCAGAAGTAGAGCAGAGATTACTTGATTGTATGCTACTTGTATCAATTATAGTGTGACATGCTTGAATTACGACAATTTCCCTAATAGTATTTTGCGGCATTATAAAAGCTCCCAAACAAAAAATCCACTGCGTTGTGCATTGTATCAAAAGAACGTGACTTGATCGGCGCAGGATCGTGCATCATTAATAGTAAATAATTTTTAAATAGATAAGGATGAAACAGTCTAACCATTTGGTGGCTCATGTGGCATAAATAAGCAATACATTGACTCTTCCATCGGAATATCGTCACTATCATCTTTAGAGGCTGTTATTTCAGACACTATCGAGCAGTTCCTTTTATGCTTTATGTGTTCTCGTGTGACTGATTAGATTAATAATGTAACAGCAGAGTTTACTGTAATCAAGGTTCCTGAAAAGACCTTAAATATGTAGCGTTTTTGTAGGGGTTATTCTGTCTACTGGAAAATGTACTTCTCTGGTTTAGACGGTGTTAATACAGATACGCCAGCAACAGTCCCCACCAGCAGTAGTTTATTCTACTTGAGTTTAGAAGATATTGGGGGTCTTAAAGGTGACATGGATGTTGTTATGGACCTGGTTAATGCCGAAAAGAACAAAACAACCACCAGTGTAGAAATAACAAATATATGTTAACAAGAAATAACAATACCAAATGTGGAAAGTGTTAGTATGACTGTCAGTCTGGTTTCGAGTGAACTACTACCTACTCGACTGTCTCTCTTGGGAGGCGTAGTATATATAGTGTTAGGAAGAGTTCATTCTGGAGTTAAAGGTAAGGACCCATGACACCTACCTCTCAAGCTTTTACATCGGGGGTCTTTAATATTTTTCCTCTTCGGATTAATCATCAAGGCGCTGTAAATTTTCTTTTTCTGCTAGATTTCCGTGGTTCTGAAACTACAAATCAAATGTGCCAAATATTATGTCCATTACTTCCTCCTCTTCCTGAGCTAAACCGTTAGAATCCTCTAACAGCCTGTTTCTGATTTAATTTAAATGCCTTTTATGTGTGAAGTTCGTACCCTGAATTATATAAATCATTTTGCCGATCCGTTTATCTATTGTACCTGGCTCCAAATAAGATATGTTGTTTTTGAACTTTTAAAAAAACTTTCTCCCCTGGGTTAAATTTTTTTTCTGCACAAACGATGTCTGTTTCGGCAGTAACTTGCTGAATACCGGTCTAATTTTTCGGGCAAACATTATTTCTACCAGCGATAGTGTCGATGGCGTAGTACTGTTCTGTGTAGTTCTTTCACTTGCAAGAATTGCCTTTTC
The DNA here is from genome assembly GCA_037127315.1 of Ascarosepion bandense. Lineage (NCBI taxonomy): Eukaryota > Metazoa > Mollusca > Cephalopoda > Sepiida > Sepiidae > Ascarosepion > Ascarosepion bandense. The sequence goes on from JBBBDQ010000249.1 coordinate 1,341,006, forward strand.
TATTGGTACGCCATAAGCTTTCATTAGTGCTCGTTTTAGTGTCTGTACAAACCTCTCCGCTTGCTCGTTTGACCCTGGGTAATATGGCGGGGATTTTATGTGTTTCATCCGAAAGTTTTCACAAAAATTCTTGAACGTCCACAGATGTAAATTGTGTCACATTATCGGTGACTAGAAAATTCACCACTCCGAAGCGAGCAAACAGTTCGTGAAGGAAATTTATTGTCGTCTCAGAAGAAGACGTTTTACAACGAAATACTTCTGGCCATTTGCTGTAACTGTCTATTAAAATTCAATTCATAGAAGTCCTCAAATGGACCTGCGAAATCTGCATGGATTCTCGAACAGCGTCGATTTGTCTTAAGCCATGTCTCATGAATGATCGGAGAGGCCTTGCCTACTAAAAAACAGCCCTTGCATTTGTCTACCATATGTACAATATGTATCTTAATACATGTTTGGCCAGTACACATAATTCGCATTAAGGATTTCATCCTGTTCTTTCCTGGATGATCCCTTTGGAAATCCTTGAGGATTCTCGTTTGTAGCGTTTTCGGGATTACTACTCTTTCATTATATAGCAGAACATTATCACATAACGAAAAATTTTCTGGGATATGCTTACCTTTTCCTGCAAATTTTGTTTTCGTTTCCTTTATAAATTCGTCATTCACTGCTTCGTAAAGCTGCAATTACGGAATAGTCTAATGGCCCCGGTTTTTATACTAGTCTGGAAAAAAACGTATGCATGCCTGATTTTGTTTGATGGAAGATAATCCAATTTCAAGTTATGATTTAATAGAATCGTCTTAGTAATCTATTAGTAGTGTAGACAGGTAGGCCTTTTTTATCCAAATATTGTCAGTAACTGCTTGTGGTCCATCTGTAAGGTAAAGAATCTACCGTAAATATATCTGTGGAATCTCGTAATTGCAAAAATAATTCCCAACGCTTCCTTTTCGATTTGCGAGTATTATTTTTCGGCTGGTAGTAACGTTCTCGACACATGCGTGATGGGTATTAGTGTACCACCCGGCATTTTATGAAGTATACATGCCCCAACACCATATGAACTCGCGTCGCTTGCGACGATTATTTCCAGTTTTGGATCATAATGCGTTAAAAATAATTTTTTGTTAAAGTCTTAATGATTTTGGCAAAAATTTTCTGACATTCCCAAACTTTTTCCTTCTTCAACAGTTTGTTTAGGGGTGTGCATAATTTGTGCAGGTTAGGTATAAACTTTTGCAATAATTTACTAAATCCAAAAAGCTTTGTAACTCGGATGTATTTTTTTGACCCGGCATGATTTTATTATCATGGCTCTTTCTGGGTCTGGTCTTCTTCCTTTTTTGTCAATAATATGGCCCATGGATTTTATATCCTTCATATAAAAATCACATTTATTTGCTGAAATATCACCGGCGCGACATTCATCCCGAATGCTAATCTCTGGAACTTATATGACACTCTATGAACAATAACCTCGAGCTTTCCTCGTTTGCTGGTATTTGTAGTTATGCTTCGCTCAAGTCTATCTCTGAGAAAAATTTTCCTCCGTTCAACTTTGTAAATAACTCCTCTGGACTAGGGAGTGGATAGTGATATTCTTTAATCGCTGTATTTAATCCTGTCGAGAAGTCAGCGCATACTCATATCTCTCCCGGCTACTTTTTCACGTAAACCGTCGCTGCGGCCCATTGATTATATTCTACCTTTGCCAATATACCGGTTTCCACGAGTCTATTCAAATGCTTTTCTATCTTTTCTTCTTGAAAATGGGTAGTACATTTTCTTTTAGTTCGATTTTGGCCGCCATTTTTTACACTACCCGGGGGCCGATTGAAAATATGTCGGAGAAACTCTCGTTTAATTTCTCCTTCAATTTCTATGCCTTGATCGATAAACTTTTTCTTTTTTGGCAGAATGTATTCATCGGTAAAACCCAGAGCTCAAATTTCTGCATCCAGTAGGTTCCGAATAATTTTTCCGTAGTTTTTAGAACAAATATCTTTCATTTCTTGGTCTTTCAGTTGAACGACACATTTGTGATAATCTCCCCTCAAATTTGATTTTCCTTCATATTACAGACCTAGCTATTTTATATGTAATAGGAAGAGTTCATTTTGGAGTTACAGGTAGGAACCCATGACAGATCTCACTGTATCGCTTGTACTGCTCAGTAACTTCAATTCATTGATGAAAGACTATCATGAAAATCGATTTACAGGCAAGTGAATGGCAACGCAACGACTAATAGCTGACTTCCATGTATTAGTGAAATCTTTGTCATTTGGTATATTAAACTGGATGTTAAAGTCATTAATCTTTAATAAAGAAGAGAACAACTTTCCTATTTGTTTTCCTCAAGGTATGACATAAGGTCTATCACTAAAAATCTACTAAGTCTCACAAATAAATTTTTCACACGAACACCACTAAATATATATTATATTTGTTTAAAAAGAAATTCTTGTTTCAGGAGATTTTATTAAATTTTAAAGTGCGCCAAGAGATTTAGTCATTGTACGAGTGCATCATGAATTAAAACAGGTTTAAGAAATACTAACCTAAACAGATGATCAGATCTTGTCAGTAGAGTAGTTGCTTAAAGACATATATTAAAGTTATTAACACACACACACACACACACACACACGTACACACACACATACATATATATGTATGGGTAGGTTTTGAAGGCTATCACAATGTGTTTAGTAAAATAAAGGAATCAATGAATGTGTTGGGTATTATCTATTTATTAATCATTAATATTTCGAGATCATTGTCTCATCTTCAGAATGTTTGGGGAGCTTAATTTCACGTCCGGTTTTGGTCCGTGCCTTTCAACGAATGGTCAGCTATCGCTGCAAATGCTGCTGTTTATTGTAGTGTGTGTGTGTGTGTGTGTGTGTGTGTGTGTGTGTGTGTGTGTGTTTATGGTTTATATATGTGCGCGTTTACCGATAACAGGGTTTGGAGTGTTGAATCTCTGTTATAGTGATAGTGGGCGCTGATTTACGATCTGGTGTTAGATCTGCCTGCTTTAATTGTAGACGTGTTTATATATATATATATATATATATATATATATATATATATATATATATATTTCTTTTAATTGCCATCCGGCATTCGTTCGTGTGTGTGTGTGTGTGTGTGTATACTTCTTGTATATTTCAAATATACTTCTGTGTTCATTTTCTTTGCCATGGTATACGCATAAGTGGTAGCTTTTGTTGAGGACCGTTGTAATTTGTAGAGTAGACTCTGGGGTTGTGTGTATTGTTGGTAGACGTTCGTGGTATGTGCGTATGTGCTTATGTAGTGTGTGTTGTAGGTTTTGTATGATATTTCACTGCTGGGGATTGTATGCGTCAGGTGTGTGATTGTGCTTATTATCCTGTTATGCAATCTAGATTGAGTTCCTGTCTATTTTTTTATCTGTGGGTCAAGCTTAGCTATTATTAAGGACTTTTTATCCGTAAGTTTTCTTGATTCCTCTCTCTTACATCAATATTGATTATATGTTTTTGTCTATATTTTTACACTTGTTTAGGTGCTTGTGAAAGAATGATGCTTGCGTGTGTAAGTGTTCTTTAATTCTGATGTGTAACGGTCTGATGGTGCTGCCGACATAAAATCCCTCGCATCTGGCGCGTTGTATGCTATATACGACATAGACTTGATGGTATATACCGGTGTCAGGAATAGGACAGTTGGCAAGTGTACATGCGGTGTCGTTTTTAGTATGTTGTTCCTTGTAATTGAGGTATCTCGGAAGAGTGGGCTAGCTGTAGGTCGAATCTCTCTCTGCGGATGGATCTACGTAACTTCGTGGTTATATTTTCGCTGAAGTGTGGTAACCCCAGGAAGCAGGTGATTTTCTAAGCGTAGCTTAGATGTGGCATAAGGAAGCAGGTGTTAGAGTGGGTGTGGCACCTTCGGCCTTTATTATTCTTACTCTCCAGTGACCCACAAAAGACTGGGGTAACTGTTGGTCTTCAGTACCAAATGTGCTGTGTGGGTGTTTCGATCTACTTCTTTGCTGCATTTACCCCGGATACGTGCGACTTCATTACTTTTGTATCCGGTCTTTTCACTGAAAGGGCTGATTTGTAGTTGACAAACATGTTTCTGCTGGCAGGCTTTCTGTAGAAATCGGTGAAGATGTTATCTTTTTCCGATACTTTCAGCCTGAAGTCCAGCAGTGACAGTCACCCATTATTATCGGGATGTTCGATGGTGAATTTTATGTTGTTATCTATAATGTTCAACGTTCCCGGCATTCTATGCTTCAATGCTTCAATGATTTTATGTAATTTTCTATGTGATCATATGATTTGTTTTTCTTTTGAGCGCATGAATTATATAAAAAAAGACAAAAAGCTTTGTTTATCCGAGAACTCCCGGTTATACTTCTATCCATTTTCGAGGAAAATTGTTATTTTACGTGTAACAAAATGTATGTGGGTTAGGATAAACCAAACATTTGGACAAATTTTATATGATTTATTTTTTCAAGAGAAAAATCATAAGATCACATAAAAAATTAGATGAAACTTAAGCATAACACCTTGTCTGTTATTTATATGAAACTTGGATAAAAGAGAGTTTGCTGGCCAGTATATATATATTGTTCAAAACTTAGTTTTTGGTCATAATAGTGTTAGACCAGGGTACATATTTATTAAAAAACCTTCAATACCATTATATGGTAGAAATTTTGAATATTTTCTATTTTTAAACGAGTTTAAAAATAGAATAGAATATATATATATATATATATATATATATATATATATATATGCAAAAAATCCAGCTACAATTAATTTTGATATTATAAACGTATCCCACGAAATTCGAAGTCAGCATGAACCTGCTACGCGACTAATTCTTTGCACTAAAATTATCAATACTCTATCTTTGCCCAGATATTGAGCAGTTTACGACCAAAGATCCTGCTGGCAAAATACATTTTCAGTAAAAAGCTACTGAAAAACAAGTATTTTGGCGGCAAACGTTAACATAACTTAACAGACTGTCTCTTTCTCTCTATCTCTCTCCCTCCCTCTCTCTCTCTCTCTCTCTCTCTCTCTATATATATATATATATATATATATATATATATATATATATATATAATTTAACAGAGTAATATAATCTAGGAAACAAAATTAGATATTCTACAATTTCATGGGTAATAAGTATTTCGCTGCTGCTCGTCAGACCAAAATTATACAACATTTAATACGCAAAAGAATCCAGAAAAGAATCCCATGTGTGTCTGTATGTCATCTCTCTCTCTCTCTCTCTCTCTCTCTCTCTCTCTTTCTGTGTATATATATATATATATATATATATATATATATATATATATATATATTAATGCAGGTTTCATTGAATAATATAGACAAGTTCTGTCTATTAATTTTGTGTAAGATCCGTTCATACCGTCTGATATACTTGATGGTGATATCGTTGAAAGACAACAAAAAAATCACAGTAATTGTTGATTTTTTTATCGGGTCTAAGCTTTCGGCTCACATAAGCCATTATCAAAGAGTAAATATTAACACACAGTAAACATAGAACATTTAAGCTATTAACAATAAAGAGAATTAAATTGAAAATATAAGTCCATCCCTACCGTGGCAGATGGCCGAAGACAGTGACAAAATAGTGGCGTTGTGGTCCCTGATCTGACTACAGGAATTTGAGTACGTTATTGGAAATATCAAAATTGATTGTATTCAAACCAGGTTTAAATTGTTTAATGTAGATTGCTTCGAGGATTTTTAGTTTCTGTTTATTATTTTCTTGTTTAAGTATGTACGTGTTATCAACGAGCGTTTTTCTCAGAAGTGTGCGTTGATAACCGTGTTGTTTTAAATGACGGAATATATTTGAATTTTCATTTAAGTGCAATGTCAGACGCCGTGAGAGCGAATTTGTAGTGTGGCCAATTTAGATATTATTGTGGTTGTTAGAGATACATTCTCTAAATGGACATATGAATTTATATACTACATTACATTGGTTTTTTGCAAATCACTAACGGTGGGGGAAGAGTCGTTGCGGACGAATGAATTAGATGTAGCGGATTTAGTGTAATATATAATAAACTTAATTCTTTTGTTAGAGTCTGTCGGAGAAATATTAGTATTTATGAGTTTTTTTAGGATGTTTTCATCTAGTTGGTAGTTGGAGTGCATCTGGCTACGGTATAAGAGAGTGATATGTTTAGGATTGGTTGGGTTAGTATCATGTGTTGTTTTTTTCCATGTTAAGCTTTTTAAGAAAATAACGTATTTGTTCATCAACTATGTAGTTGGGAAAATTATTATTGATGAGTGTCTGTTTTATGTTTTTTAGTTCACTGTGGAAGATCTGATTTGTAGATGAATTGACTTTTGCACGATATAATAGATTTTTCATAATGGCTATTTTGTAATAGTGGGGGCATTCACTAATATAATTGAGTGTGGAGGGATTTTTATTAGTGGGTTTTTGATACGGTGAGAGAGTAAATTTATTGTTGTCAGTGTTAATTAAAACCCATTATCAAAAACCCATCAACAATTACTGTGATTTTTTTGTTGTCTTTCAACGATATCACCATCAAGTATATCAGACGGTATGAACGGATCTTACACAAAGTTAATAGACAGAACTTGTCTATATTATTCAATGAAACCTGCATTAATGAAAAAATGCTGCCAAAATACACTATATATATATATATATATATATATATATATATATATATATAAACATGTAGGTAATATCAGACAGATTTTGGTCAACAATACGGTGATCCTTACTCATACACACAGTAAGAGGAACCTGCAGATATTGGAGGCCATGTACATCAAATCGAAACAACCAACACTCAATAAAATCAACTTTAAAACAGGAAATAACATATTACATTGCATTTGACTACATGGTTTCCCGCGGTGTGACGTCATAAAACCGCATCGCAAACTTAAGAACTGCGTGTATTATTTTTGGTAACGATTGCCGTTGCTAAGTTTTATGTCAACACAAAATAAAATCGTCGGTGATGGTGGATTTTATAATATTTCAGTTTAAACAAGCTCTCTGAAGATGATCATGTGAGCCGAAAGCTTAAAAGAAAACCAATAAATAATTATCCAAATGGAGAATTTTTGTCTTTATTTTCAACTGAAATTAAAGCAAAAATACGACGTTTATGACTGCTCATGATTAAACATAATAGACATTCATTGTCGCTTATATTTAACTGCATATGTTTAGAAAATATATATTGTCATCCGCAAACAGATATGTTTCGCCGTATCACAGCTCATCAGTACGGTTAGATTCCGATTGCTTTTTACCCAGGATTGAAACCCGCCCGAAATGGCGTCATTCGGCGACTCTACCCCTGGGCTATGGGCGTTCGGTGGAAGTAGGCAGATTTTTTTAGCGCATATCATTATACGTACCCAATAGCTAGAGCGCTCTAATTCATTTCACTGAATGAGTAGTCACCGCCCAAAAATATCTTCATTATAAATCTATACACAATTCTTTTTTTTATCTCCCGTGTCCATTCAAGACGCAGGCGATTATGGTCCTCCATATCTTCCTGTCACTTGTAATATTTTGTCTTATTATTTCTCCCAAACTCTCCTCTGCCATCCATTTGCTTAAGCCCATCAAAAACATTATGCGCTGTTTTCCTTTGTCTCTCTTTTCCACAAAGTGTCAGATTCAATCACTCCTACCTCATTACGTGTTCTACAAACTTCATCTGTCTCTTCCTGAGGTAAAGTATAAGTTTTGTTTTTGTTTCCATTTCTCTCCAATACCTCGTCTTCGTACAAATGTTATCATCAGCTTCCTTCTGTATAACCACATTTCTGTTGCTTCGAATCTCCCCTTAATCTTGAAGGAGATTTTCCAACATTCGATGGCAAAGCGAAAGAACGGATATCACATAAGAGTTCATTACACTTTTCTTATTTCCAAAGAAATTTCCTGTTTCTCAGTACAAGACAAAGCATTTGAAATGTGTCCTTGTCTATCCCAATATGCATACCTGATATTGAACACATAAGCACACAAATATAACCTAGGTTAAAACTATTTTTAACATATATATATATATATATATATATATATATATATATATATATATATATGTGTGTGTGTGTGTGTTAATTATTTTCAGGTAGAGTGTATCTTTGCACACGAAAAAATGAATAAAATTCATTTGCCTTCATAAGGTCTCTCAAGAGACGAAGAACATCGACCAAGAATAGTTTTCGCTCTTGTCTTTATATATATTACAGATTGTGTGTGTCATAGACAAAGTGAGAGCGATGGTGATTGTAGACACACACACACACACACACACACACACACACACACACACACACACATATATATATATATATATATATATATATATACATATATTATATGTATATTAGAGTGTGAGTGTGCACATCTATAAATATATAGGTTTATTTTTGTATCAGCAAAAAGCTATTCTCTTGTCACCTGTGAATTTACACCTGTTTGCTGTAACAGGCGCAAAGAGACTCATTAATGCTGGTTGATATTCTTAATTATACAACCAGTGTGCAGCTGATTCTATAAAGAAAAAAAAAAGACGACAAAATGTAGAGTACACATTTTTCTGGTTTCATCATACTTTCCTTTCGGTAATTTTTGTCGTCCTCATTACATTACTCAAAATTGATTATTGCTCATAAGTTGCGTTGTGCTTTATTAGGTATCTACTGGAAACGAGAAATCGGAGAACCGTATTCGATTTCCAGGTGTGTTCGTTGCATTCACTTTCGCTCAAATACCTTGTGGAAGGTTTTATTCTATCTCTTTTATTTCTTCTATTAAAGGTTGAACCTACTGTGGGAAAATCGTCTGCTAATCAGTCTTGAATCGAAAGAAGCATGATCAACCAAGCGTGCATCATGTGTGGCTCTTAACTGACTAAAATAAGCTTTTAACTTCAGTGTAACGTTTTTGACTTTCCTTAGAGCAGAAGGAGTATATCGATAGTAAAAAATAATTGAATAAAAAGGATAATTTCATTAGAGAATTAAATATGGTAACATATTAAAGTGATCATTTGTATATATTAAAATATATATTCATACAAGTAAGCTTTATAGAGGAAGTAATGGCTCCTATCTTTCTCTACTCTAGGTACAATAGATAGAGGATGATCAACAACAGAGTTAAATAAAAGAAGAGTACAGCTAAAGAGGATGAGCGTTGTGGTGCAGTGGATATCGATTCGGAACGACAAATCGGGGAACCGAGTTCGAATTCCAGCTGAATTCCTTGTATTCAATTACGCAAACATACCCTTGCGAAAGGTATTAATCCGTCTTTTCATTCCAGTTAGGGGTTAAATAATAGAACAGATTGGATTCTGTAGCCTTGGTCGGCAACCAGTCTACCGCAGAATGCAATGGCAACCTACTGCGGGATAATCTTCTGCCCAATCAGCTATATCTCTTTCGAGACATGATCGCACAAAGCGTGTATCACGTATGACACTTAACTTACTGACTGACTGACAGTTAAAGAAAACACAATTAATTCCAAAAAGTCATTATTAAATTTCATTACTATGCATCTTCTTCAGGGCTGTTCTAGAACCTATAATGTAATTATTCACTTGCATCGCTGTCACCACAGCTTAGATTCACTGGATAACTATACGCTGACCCAATATTGGTTTTTCTTTACTGACATCAATAATTGTTGAAAGTGAATAAGTACATATTTCACTACACTTAATTATTCTAAAACAAACATCTCCTTTGTAGAAACGTTCATATCAGTCGTCACATTTTATCGATAGCAATGCGAGAAATATATTTTCGGAGAAAGTTTCAACATTATCATCGAAATCAGTTTTAAATATGTGTAAAATCATGACTTGTTACTTTCTAAAGGAACAATAAGATATAATATTATGTGTATTATTTTCCGAATGAACAAAATTCGACTTAAAATATGTGCAAAATCATAATTTGTTACTTCCTAAGGAACCTTCATATATAATATATATATACTTTTTTCGATTGAACAAAATTCAACTCCCAGTATCTGCTAAGTCATTATTTACTATTTACTTAGGGATCATAGTATATTATATTACTGGTTCTGGGCATGACGGTAAACTATATCCAGCAGCAAGGCCTCTGATTGCGTGGTTGTCAGGAGCATGGAACCACCTCTTAATTATAGTTATTCCCAGATTCACCCTGACCTAGAGTGGGACCACCTGTTAGGGACGCAGCTATGGCCAAATATTCAACCCACAAACTGGGGTCGAAATACTATGAAAGTATACAAATACACTTTTATAAAAATATAAAAGTAAAAATAGACTTTTATAAAAAATATACATTTTTGAAGGAAAACATAATAAATGTATTTCTTTAGATTATGAATAATCAAAAACTTATAATCGAGCAATAAAATCAATATGCGCTCACGCATGCGTATACACTCATAGTTATGAGTCTGTACTGATTAAAAAATATTTTTTTATATACACGAGCAGAAATTATGCATATGTTTTAGATGTAAGTACATATAAAATCATATCACCTAAATTTCTATTACTTCAGCGGATACATGAAAACGATTCATTTGCACAAATTCACTGATTCAATCAAATTTACAATCAAACTTGATCATTCCTATTCAGAAATTGATACATTGAGATACGGTTATATCATGATGATTTAGTATTCGTTACAAAAATACGAATTATACACTCATTGTAACTCTATATAAATTAGAAATTACTTATACCTCATTGAGAATGTTTTATTGTTCAACGCATAAAATAGTAAAAGTACGTTAAAATGTTACATAATTAATCATTTGGGATTAAATTTTTGGAATAGACTGTCAAATATTAAAATAATTGTCATAATTGGTAGTTGATTTTGTTTTTCGCGTATATCGACGTAGTTAAAATAAATTTGAGAAACCCTTGTAAATAATTGTTTGTCATACTGGGTATTTCTTCATAGCTTGATGTTGAATTAAAACAATTTACGAAAAAAGTCTCTCTTCGAAATGAAGCGCATAATGTTTAGGTTAAATTTCACGGAAAATTAATATAATGGTACAGGTAGAATTTGAAAAAATGCAGTGATAAAAAACAGCAAGGTGGAATGAGTCGGTTGTCTTCGGTCTGCAAAAGCAATGTGATACAGCCGTGTAGCATGGCGTCAATTACGTTCCTGAGGTCGTATTTACATATCGATTTGTTAACGATATGAATATCATGACATTATTACAAAAAGCACTTCTAAGTTCACAACTACACACGGTTATAATGGTACAAAATTCAACGACAACACAAAGTACAGAAGAAATGGAATCATTCTACTCCATGATAGACAACGCTAAGGCTCATTGCAAATCACAAGAAATCAAAACTATCATGGAATATCTGAATGCTAAAGTTGGCCAAGAAAGGGAAGTTGAAATGTTCGGGAATTTTGGAATAAGTTACAGCAATGGCTGCAGTGAGAAATGGGTTCAATTGCTCACAACAAATGACCAGATAATAATTAAGACCTCGTTCCAAGAGCACCCAAGATGACTATGGACATGGAGAAGTCTAGGACAAGAAAGTAAAAAACAAACAGATTATATAACTACCAACAATATATTCAAGAACTCAGTCTTTCATTGCAAAAAAAACTACCCCAGTGCTGACTATGGAAGCGACAAACTACCAATTATATGCAAAATATGGATGTAGCTACAGAGATTAAAGAAGCCTAACAAAGCCCCCAGGCGACAGTATAACATAATCATGAACGACCTGAACCTGAAGGAAAATAGACGGACTGCGTCAAAATGAATTACGAAAGACAAACTAAAAACGGACGCTGAAAATGGGACGCACTAAGAGAACGTCTAGTGACATCAGCCAATGACATCATCCCAAAAGAAAAAGCACGGCGGAAGAAAAAGCGCGGCGGAAAAAAAATTAGTGGATAACTAAATACATGATGCAAAAATGACAGAAAGAAATGCCACGGCATGGAATGGAATAGAGGAACATACATAAAAAATAAAAACAAATGCAGAAAATTAAAAGAATGATGGCTCAACGAAAAATGCGCCGAAATACAGAGACTGGGTTCAAAAAATAAAAGCTATATGCATAACAATATAATGGAACTAAGAGGACAAAATAAATGCTCAGTAACAGGATGTATAAGAGCAAAAAAAAAATTACTCATATTTTTCTATTAATCTTTTCACCCCAAACAAGACATTTTATTTCCACTGTTGCGCAAGGGGTTACATTGGGTAAAGTGATGAGAAAGAAACGTTAGTTATAGGAAATGTCAGGAGGGTATTAGAGGGATGAGAATACAGATAATGGGGGTGGAATGGATGGAGAAAATGATAGAGAGAATGGTTGCGAGTTCGTGAGAAAAGAGATGTCTATTGACCTTACATTTAAATTCATTGAGAATGTAGCTGACGGAGAAGCAAGTATATGGAAGGGAATTCTACAGGTGGGAAGTGTGAGAAAAAAAGCTGTTAAAGTAGAAATTGCGGTTACATTTTATCGGCTTCCCAGTAAAAGGGTGGTACCTATTTTCTAGTCTAGTAGCTCGTGTAAATTCATACTTAGGGGGCACCAGTGAGATAAGTTCATTGGAGCAGAAGCCGTGAAAGTATTTATAGAAGAAGCACAGAGAAGCCACGTCACGAGAGCGACTACAGGAGAGCTGCCAAGTCGTTATCAATCACATTACAGATTCTCCGTTGTATTTTGTCAAGAACCCCGAGGAGAATAGCAGGGGCACCCAATCAGAGGTGGCAGCAGTATACAATAAACGGGCGTGTGGTATATGTGCAGGGTGGACTCAGACGGGAAAAACTTCCTGGCCCTGCACAGTGAACCGACCTTCTTAGCAGCGGATTTAGCAATGGACTCGATATAGTCATTCCACTTGAGAGCGTGAGGCCAAGGAGGCGTAGTGTTTTACTCTCAGGGAGGCTAGCCTGATCCATGCTAATGGTGGGTAGGAGCAATTGTCTATATCAGTGATGGAATGGGTATATCAGAAATCTCTTCCACGACAAGAGAGAGCAAACGGCAATAAACCAACATACAGACGGATCAAAAATATAGAAAAACGAAGTAGAAGCGCCATTGGGCAAATTGTACAAAAACAAAAAACAGGATCTGACAGTATTGCAATAGAGATACCGACGTCTTTAGACAGCTTCACAATCTACAACAATGGCGATATACCGAAAGACTTAAGCAGATAAATTTTCATAGCACTACACAAGAAACCAGGTGCAAAGGACTGTGAACTCTATTGTACAATAAGCTTATTGAGCCTCATAACAAAACTCATCATCCGGATTATGAAGAAGTGAGTGCGCAAAAATATCGGCCCAGGGAGAGGACAAGAACACTGCATTGAAGATACAGGAAAGAGGCATGCGATATTCAAGCTCAGAATTTTATATGAAAGAGCACTATAAATGCAGAAGAAACTTCAACTGTGTTTTATAGACTACGCAAAGGCATTTGACAAACTACGCCACAAAGATTTGTTCGAGATGCACGGCAACGTCGACAGTTGGAAAAAACATTAGGATAATCAAGTATCTATATTGACAGCAAAATGCTTGCGTAAGGATAAGGAATGAATTCAGCATGTATACGACAATATAAAGGGGCATAAGACAAGGATGGGTTTTCTCACCGGATCTATTCAATTTATACAGCGAAACAATTCTGAGAGAAATAAAATCAGTACCAGGATTGATCATTGACATATATATCTATGACACAGTACTGATAGCAGACATGGGAAAAAGTGCAAAAAAAATACTCACAAGACAGATAAAAAGAACAAGTGACGGGGAAAGCAGTGCGAGGCATGTTTGATAGGGTTGAGCAAATGAATGGCGGAATAGGGTTTGGGA